>JASDQU010588299.1:65473-85546 GCA_032191745.1 Picea mariana
CCACATGTTATAAAGTGTTTACAACAATAGTACATCGCCCGTAGGCCAGTGAATCACCTCATCCCTACCAATACAAAACTGGATGTCACAACTATATAAAATGGGATTACCAGCCTATATCAGATACACAACTACATATCTAGCAGCCCTCAGGTCGCCTCTAGTGCTCCAACACCTGGTCCTCCCTCTGGCGGAGGAATCCCACCAGCTCCAGGTCCCTCAGTCCTGGAGGCAACCATCTAGTCATCGCAGCTTCGACTACAACTTCTCTACGGATCAAGGTCCATGACTCTGCCGACAACCTAATACACTGCTCCAGGATCCCCTCATCCTGGATCCACACCCACATCCTCTCGGGCACTCCCTATAGAACCGCCTCTAGTCAGCGGTGAAAATCATCAAACTCTCCCCTGGCCTTGGCCGGAGGTACATGTGATGGCCCTGCCTCAGGGTCATCATAACGATGTCTCCAGGCCGCTCTATCATCATCACCGGGACTCGCCCCAACATCCTCCTGATGTCACCTCTCCCCTGCTCACAACTCTCCCCGTGGTGGTCTCACATGCCCCTAGCTCTGATCATCTCAACCTCTCATCCACGCGGTCCCACATCTACATACACAAACACATGATATAATCAACATCCATACAAATATCAACCATATGCTATACTATCTAAAAAAAAAATCAACAAAACCAAAAACCAACACATCATACCTCGGCAATCAAACACCTCTCCCAGAGGTAATATCATCTCAGGGTCATCATGGAAATCTATCCCATTGTATGGAAACTGCAATATGATCTGTGGCATATGACGCCACACCTGTGCAGCCTTGGACATGAAGTAGTGGGCACCCTCCCCACCCCCATGATGAACCAAAATCATCAACCACCGCCATAGTCGCGACTCTCACGCTCCCGGTGGGTCTAACAAAACTCTCGGGTGCAACATCGGCACCCTCTCTAGAAACCAAGCCACGAAGATAGATCTAAAGGAAAAATCCCCTGAGTTGGTTGCTCGACACCTGGTGAGCTGTCCCACCATCTTGGTGTGCAACATCAAGCCCCAGGCGAAATGCTCACCCCCTAATGCCCGTTGCATGATCCTTAGCTGGCCATCATTGATACATTGAGTCGTGAGCGACCCATACACTTTCACAACCATCGCTACCATGCAACGATGTACCAGGGCATCCATCACCCCAATCCTCACCACTGACCCAGACATAAAATACTCTCCCAAACAATATGTCCGGGCAAGGGTAGACAACTGCCCCTCTGCAACTACCACCGACTCGACCGTCAGCAGGGTTCCTTGAAAAGGGAGACCAATCAGAAAATAGACATCCTCCTCAGCAGAGAATGCCAAGTGCTCCCCACGCACAATAAAACATTGCAACTCCAGACTCCACATCGAGATCAGGAATTGCAGTAGATACTCCTATGCCCTCAACAATGGGCACTCAAAAAACTTCAGCAGCCCACAGGCCGCCAAAGCACCACGAACCGCCAGCTCCTCATCCCTCACAGCCTCCCTCAGTCGGGCCCAGTCCCTCTCTCTCCAATGGATCGACATCGTCCCAAATGATCACCTGCATCCACATATACAATACTCGATCAAACATAAAAAAAACACCAAAATCTCCNTTTCTCACCCTCAGCTTTGCCTCAAAGACACGGCTATTTTCCCCACAGGCGTGCACACATGCGCACCTATTTACCCCACAGGTGCACATATATGCGCACCTGTTAAGCCCACAGGCATGCATTCTGTGTGCACCTATTCACTACACAGTTGCGCACTCATGCACAACTGTCAGCAACACAACTGCACACATATGCGTGGCTGTGTTTCAGACAGGTGTGCACCCCATGCACGCCTGTTTTCCCAAATAGATTTCCCCCCTGCGCTGCTGTGCCCATTATAGTCATGCATTTGTGCACAGGTCGCCATTGATCAGTCGTGCATTTGGGGGGCCACAACCCTAAAAACCCACCGTACGGCCATCCGTACAGTCCTACCCAAAAATTGACACCTAACTACTGTACAGGAGGATGAGACCACTAACCTGAATCTCGCACCTCCCGGATCAGCTTCCTCACACTCCTGGAATCTTTGAATCTGCTCTGCAATCTCCTCTCTAACCATTATAGTAACAAGTACAAATGAGGTGGCAATGTGGGCCCTACAACTATATATAGGCCCTTTTTGCCAAACTTCCAGACTCAATTCTGGGAGCTCCGAGCGTCCATTTTTCAATCCATCTTTAGCCACAGGATCAACACCTCGTCATCTACATCAAGACAGTCCCTGGGCCATTTTTCATCCTTAGCCCCCGAGGAGCCATTTTTCCATACCCCGTTCAGGTACGCATGCTCATGTTCAAAATTATCAAATAAACGGTTATATGTTCGATTATCTTTAGATATTGTTCATGTCAGGTATTTTGTTGTCATGTGTGTAAGTACTTAGTCATCACACACCAGCGTGACCCCTTCAGGTATATAATCGACACTGGCATGTAATCATTCCCTCTGAATCTCAATTGCATCTCCAGTCACACCCTCTAAAATTTGCCTTTAGGGTCCCTATATCTGGCTCTGCAGTACTATCACCTCCACTTCATTTTGGGTACTGTCACCTGGTAGCACTCTCCCCCACATGAGTTGTCCCATTCATACCCTCCCTTGGCACTTTGAAACTCATGATGTTTTCAACCTTTAGGGATGGGAGTCCCGATAGTCTTACATCATGTTGCGAATCAGCCGCATACTCCTTCTCCTCATTTTGCTAGCCTACCCAACGGACTCCCAGGGCACTTCCTCATGGTTTTATTTTGACTGCACTCCTGCAACATCATTTACCATCCATTTCATCCACCGCCGGTTTGCCCATCTTCAGATTTCCCTCCATACATTTCCCTACTACAGAAACTCGCCTATGGGGCCCCAACCCCCCACTTGTTTTTTAACTAACTTGCGCCATCCTCAGGCCAAGCCATCTCACACTGGGGCACCCATTTCTGTATCTGCATTATTATCCCCACTGATTTCTTAAATTCTTTTTGTAATTAAGCCATTGTTTCTAGCAAATTACATAGCTTTTTGTCGTCACCTTTGGCGACCTTCTTCCTTTCTGGAAAACACAACCCATGTTGCCCTTGGTTGGGGCATTCCTTATCACCTACTCTTGTTGACATCATCCATAAACTCCAAGTATCCCATAGGCCACCTACCTCTTCTCTCTGAGTTTGTTCACTTTGTCCCACCTCTGGCACAACTTATCCCACGTATCGTTGTCCCCCTGACACTCGACCTAGTTGAACGATTGCGGCCACTTATACTTCGTATATATCCCCAACCAAGGGAAGTCTTGAGTCTCCACGCATATTGAATTCGTCCATGTACCTCCTCAGTTCCTAACCTCACCTAGTGGATTTCATGAAGCCCTTTGCTTCTTGGAGTCGCGTCTCCCTTTTTGTCGACATCAGCACAGTTTCCAGAAGGGTGACAATATCTTGACTCTCATTACCTTTACAATTAGGAGACTCAGACAGCACAGGGAGAACCATCATTGCTCTCTGCTATCGTTGACCCCCATAAAATTCGACTTCAACACTTTCTCATGTTACGGTGGGTCTTACTTTGCGACTATTGCAGTTGTTTTTTATATTTGCCAAAGACCTATGAACTTTGTTGGGCTATCAATGCCCACAGAATCCATTATACTTCTTACAGGTGTCATTGCCTACTGTTCAAAGTATTGTTCCTCATCAGAATCATCCTTTTCCTTTATCAAAAACTCCCCCGAGGGCATTGCAGTTGTCTACATCAACACACAGTTTCAGTTACTGTACAACATCCCTTTTTTCGTTACATGACACGAGCATGGGGCATGCCCGCCTCATTTGTACACAATTTATTTTCTGCACCTTGCGAAAGGTTGGGTCCTACAGGTTCCCTTCTTCCTCCAACAGGTCACTCTTGATACTCTCACTATCGCTCTTTCTTACAACGATACTCTCAGTAGAAGAAACATTGATGAATTTCGACTATCCGTATGCTCCTAACCTCATCCATTAGGGGGCATCTGTTATCACTGAAATTTCGTCCACAAATGGTTATAGGAATCCATCATCTTCAAACAACTGTTAGTTCACCCATGGACCAAAATTACCAAAAAAACATTTCCAAAAGGTCCAAAACTATACAACCAGTTACAAAATCAGGATGCGCTATGACTATACAGGGCGTGCGTGCACATGCACCATCAAGAAATGTAGAAAAAACACACATGCACACGATGCGTGACTGTGGATGCTAAAAGCTGCGCATACTTGAGAATGACGCATTTCTGATGTTGGTTGGCCTCCCACCCACTTCTGGTTCAGCTTCCAAGTCAATTTGACATCCAAATCTCGGTTGGATCCGGCTGGGTGGCTGGTCAAAGACCTAAAGGTGCCCTAAACAACCCCTTTTCACACTAAAAGCTGGTTTCACAATACCTCAAAGTGGTGCTATAAAAAAAGGCCATGGGTGCACTACATCTTCAAGGAATTCATTTGCAAGGTTATGCTTCTACTATTCTCTTGGGGAAACCTCTTTTGTCATCAAGAGCATACTAGCACCATTCCATTTGGGCAATCCACATCACCTTTTGAGTGGGTTAGCTTGGGATTCTTTCACCATTTCTTTCAAGTTTTCAAGTTGTAAGAAGAGCTCAATCTTGGGGGTCCAAGAGCCCTCCCTTGGAGGAAGAAGGGACCCAAAGTCCCCTTTCTCTTTGGTGTTTTATTTTCACTAATACAATCCTTTCCATTGGAGACATGAGTCTTGTTTGTTTCTTGTTCTTATGTCCTTATGCAGAATAGTTTAATTGTTTTTTTTTCTTTCCTAATTTAATTCTTAGCTTAGTATTTTATGTTTATTCTTCTAACCCTTTCCTTTACTGCTGTCTTGCTTAGCTAACCCAACTAAGCTTGTAAGAACCTCTGTTTTGCTCATTTAGGTGACAAAAGAGGTGCAACAATCATAATGATATAAAATGTTGATACATTGATTTTTGGACGCTTCTATTGTGGTTAACTTGTGGAACCTCAAGGGATGAGAAATAGGTGGAGTGGTTGTAGGAACAAGAGGGAGATGTGATTGTGGAACAAAATTGGGTCATTTTTTTAGGCCGTGACAACCATTTGAGATTTCTTTGCTAGTTGAGAGGCCTCCAACCTAGTAGTGGGGTGGGACATCAAGACTTAGGATAGGATCTATGCCTTAAGGCTGTTGATAAAACAATCCTGGAATAAGTCATTAGTCATACCTTTTATGTGGATTTCCTATCTATTGAAAGAAGAAATAAAGTATTCCATTGTGTTGGTTTAGCATAACTTGGTCAACATTCCTACAAAATGGGTACCGATTTCAAGGCATGCATATAGGGCCTTCAAAAAATAGGGCCAAGTAATGGACCCATCATGTGCCTTCCAATGTTGTAACTACCATTTCCCATACTCCTTATCGAGATATAGCACCTCCACTTAGAGTTTTATCTACTCATATTAAATACCCTAGAGAGAAAAACGTTGCTCCATATGGCCCACCCATCCTACTAGATATAAGCCATTAAATTTATTCAAATCAATCTTAGTCAAATTTTTCATCATATTGGTGTATTGTTTATGAAAGGAGGGAAAATTGTGATGCCCACCACCCACTGAATATTTCCCATGACTCCTTAGCTCAATTTGGTCAAATACAATGACCCTTTGGGTCTCCATGATTTTTTGAAAGGAGGTAAAAAGGGCGGTGAAGTTATGGAGTTATTATAGGTTGAGGAGGCCATTGAATTTATTTTATATCATTGAGTCAGGTCTTCACTCTTGTGGTAATCATGAGACCACATGGGTCCACTAGGAGGGTCATTGAGAAGTTACATCAACACGATTAGCTTTATGAAAGGATTCTTTTAGGATAGGTCCAAAAAACGGTCCAGGTAGATTGGGTCCTCCTGGAGGTTATCACTGAGCTATACCAATGCGAGTAGTGACGTGCAAGGATTCTTTCGAGATAGGTCCCACATAATGGTCTAGGTGGGTCCCAATACAAAAATATTACTCCTTAATTATTATCATATAGATGAAAGTATCAAATTCATTATATTCCAAGTTATGTTCGAATATAAGGTGGTTCCCAATAGGAAAGTATTACTCCCACTTAATTATTACTGTACATATGAAATTCTCAAATTCCTTATATTCCATGTAATGTTGGAATTTTATTTCCTATGTTGTAGAGGCTAGGGCTTGTAGGGTCTTAAGAGAAAATGAGTGTTAAGTGATATAATTATCTAATATACTTGAGGGTTTCCAATAATAGTACTTGATGTAGTCTAAACGTTCTACATTTTTACCCTTTTCCAAGCATTTTTTTTGACGGGGTTCATCCAAAATTTGGCTAGAATTTTAGAAAAATATTTGGAATTGCATATTTCAGTGGTTGAGATTGTATATCATGGATTCCCGGTGGGTTTTCAAGGGTGTTGAATCCATTTATGAATTAAAAAACATGACTTTATCACTATAAAATTGTGATTTCACCAACAATTAAATTGTCAGATTTCGGTGATAGTCGTTGAAAAAGGTAAAAAACATAGAACATTTAGACTATGCCATAGTACTTAGCTAGTCTTTCATGATGCTAACTAAGGAGGATATACTATATCCTTAGTCATACTACCCAATTCCATGGTATGTGAGAGTCATCTCCTCAAGTGTTGTGATTGGTGTACTATAAGATCAAAACAATTGACATGTTTATGTAAGGAGGGTTTCAAGTGCATCTAGGTGGATTCCTATATATTTGAGGGTACATGGAATATCAAATCCATATACAAACTTTGCCTAATGTTATACTACTTAGTAGGTACCAATAAAAGTGTACAAGTGCATCTAATTTAGGTGACCCCTCTTGTATTTCATGTGTGTATGCTTCCCAACCACAATTTTACCTTCTAAATGATAGATCAATATTTTCAAAGAAAACATAACACCTATCTAGTCTATTTTTTTTTTGAATAAATTAGGTGTATGTTGGAATATTAAAGAGCTTTGATACCACTTGTATTGTACTTATGCAACAAAAAAAAAGATTATGAGAAATATCATAATAAATATAAATTGGAAAAAGTAAAATAGGGAGAGCAAGAGTATAGAGCCTACATGATATTAACCCTTATATTGATAATCTAGAAAGAGAGAAATTCTCATGGGCTTGTTTGAGGTGGAAAATTCCAATTAATAAGAGCTCCAATACAATCAAAATACTTGACAAAACATCACATAGCTTCCTACCTCTATAAATAATTTCCCACTATCCAAACCCTAACTACTTGGTGTCCCATCATTAATGAGTATCAACCACCTAGTGGGCCTTATTTAATAAATATGAACATTTTACATTAAGTAACCATGCACTAACTACCTAGTGGTCCTTATTCAAAGAAGATGGCCTCATACATTAATTAAATAAATACTAATTACCCTTAAGAAGGGAAGTTAGGGTAGGGCCCTAACATAAAATAATTACCTTATCATAGCCTTACTATCCATAGGTGGGAGGCCAACCTCTAAAAGAAGGATATGGTAGGCCATATTTCTTTCAATTCTAAGTCGATTGTGTATTGTAAAATACTTATGGATTTTCTTGATTTTACTCCAAGTTTCCCTAGAAATTTTACAACCACGAACAATGAAACCATATATAATCACTCTGATAACAAGCATGTCAAAAATAAACTTTTTTTTTCCCTATAACCATCACTTAGTTTTTCTACAATTGTTTTCAAGAACATAACAATCTTTCCAACCTCCACTAATCCTTTTTTTACCATTGTAGTCCATGTTTAACTTATGATGGATTTTGATTCCAAAACGTTTACATGAATGTTATTCTTTCAAGTTGTGTCTATCATAAAAAAAAGTTTGGATGAGCGATATTTGTGGACTTGATAATCATTATTTTTTATTTTTGTTTTAATAGTATTCATAGTCATCCTAGATTTAGTTCAAAATCGTTTGAAAATTTGAAGCTACTTTGTAGAGTAAAAGGCTTTGTAAAGAATTTTTTTAGAGAAGGTTTAATAATCACTAGATTATTGGTTTATGATGACATGACAATTAGGAATAACCACTAGATTTATTATGTATGTGTGCATGGGTAGGACACTTAACTTAGGAGAGTTAGTGTATATAAGTCGTTTCCACTCAACATTTATGCTAAAGTTTTTTGCACACATAGGATTGAGAATAATTAGTGTGTAGAGTCTCTTGAAATACCATGAAATCATTTTATTACCATGCTCATTTTAGATCCTTGACACTAGTTTTTTAAATTCCCTTGTTCATATTTTCAAAATTATTTGTCATTATCTTACAAAGCAGATCCCTCTTCAATTCCAATTTATCAAAAAAGTAACATTAAACTTGATGTATATTCTCCCTGGATCACTTCCACACTATATTTGATTACTTTCACTTTCATGTTCTCCTCATTGAAGCATTCCACTACATGTAATTTGAGACCTATGTTTTTTCACAAACTCCATCAAAACATAGAAAAAGGCCATCCAAGAGATAGAATAGGTGATTGTTGTTGTCACACATTAGTATGTTTGTATCCATGTAT
Source organism: Picea mariana (assembly GCA_032191745.1). Classification (NCBI taxonomy): domain Eukaryota; kingdom Viridiplantae; phylum Streptophyta; class Pinopsida; order Pinales; family Pinaceae; genus Picea; species Picea mariana. The sequence goes on from JASDQU010588299.1 coordinate 74,155, forward strand.
ATAAGCTTGTTGTAATGTTCACACTACAAAACTTATGAGAGAGATTTCATATATCCATGCTAGGCAATTCATGTGACCTCCTAGATTAAGCCCATAATTGCACACAATGATCACTCAAAGGATTAATAGCCTAAAGGAGCCAATCCACATGAATGTAAATGAATTAAAACTTGCAAATACTTCTAGTATAAGAAATCCATCACATTATATGAAAAATGAAACAACTTCATCGCCCATACTCTTTAGGTTTCTTTAACTCCTTATCCCATATAATGATTTAATGTTTTACCATCTTATTTCCAAGTACTGGCCATTGTAAAAACTTGTCCTTGGACCCTCCTATCCATCTCAATATGAAAGAATAAATAAACTATATGTTTTTATTATCTTAGGGGTAGTTGATCATGAGGATGAACATACAACTATTATCTTCCTTTCCTATAAATACATGTTTACATTTAGGAAGCAACTGGTATTCATTCTCCACTTCTCTATTTGGGTTACATAGTGGATACAATTAGAGCTACATGCCATAAAGGAAATAGAAAGAACCATGTGTTCATCTCGTAACAAAAACTATGTGATTGACACATTGGGAAATTCATTAGTGTTATTCATTTATAGGTTTTTCCACCTTCATTGCTTCATTGCCTCGTTCTTCAAGTGATCACCTTCTTGTTTATCCTCATACTGAGAGACCCCTACCCTCCAATCCGATCAAAGTGTATATTGGTGGAAACAATGAACCCTAACTATAAGGAATAAGGATCTATTAGTTGTAACATTTGTTTTCTACTCCTTCATGCACAATCGATGTGATATAAACCACCTTATGTGATGCAAAAGTGCAATGATAATAAAAAACTCTTGGATGACATTGAAAAGAATAAGCATATCAACAGATGAGATAATACCATCAATTCTATTGGTAGGTACTACAAGGCACATAACAAATGGACCTTGTGATAGCACTGGATTAAAATAGAGACCTTTATATAGGGAAGTTGATGGTTATTGGAGGATGAGTAAATATTACTAATATGTTATTCTTGTAATACCATAGTTTTATCCTTGAATTTTAATGTAATAAATCATGTATTAATTGTATGATGTTTATGGGAAGGGAGTCAAGCCATGTGGGATGAGTTGTAATGACCCCATGTTGCATTGTAAATATTCCTAGTGCAGAGCTCAAGGCCAAGGCCTGTCTAGTGAATGTTTATGAGTCTCAGTGTAGGCTAGGATTAGGGTGTGATTGTTATATTTTCCATGATATGTTTATGTATATGTAAAATCATGTATAAGAGGGAAAATACATAATAATATAATATCGAGTAAAAATATTTCTTGAGGAAGCAACAAGGGGACTATGATACCACAAAAGGGGAAGAGGAAAGAGGGTTGTTGGGTGATTTAATATTTTCATTGTAGGTTTGGAAGTACTACCTTTTATTGCCCATGATTCCTTAAAATCGATCCAATCAATATTTGACTTGTGTGCATGTACTACATACATGTTCCATATCCTCAGGAAGAGTATATATCTCATGCAATAAAAGGTATTTCATTGTCTTCTCTATGCATTCTACCATTTTAAGAGGCAACCATCTCTGGGCATGGGAAGGAGGAAATCTCCCATGTTGTGGGGATGTTCTCCCTAGGGAGAGAGTTGCTGTTGAAAATGTGAAAAAAAATGGAATGGTTTGAGAGAGAAACAACGGTTGGGATTTCCATAAGAGTTGAAGAAAACACCTTCAGAGATGCAATGTTGTTATTGCTACTCATTGACTATATTGAGGCCAAGTGTTTTCTCTCCTAGGCTAATCTCATAAGGAAACCAACAATTGGGTTATTTTTTTATACACTAAAGAGAGCTAGAAGGGAAGAATATCCTTGAGGGAGTGTTGATTAGAGAAAGGGAAGATTTTCCTTGTGTTGTGTAGGTCAGTGTAAGAGAGTGCCATGTTTGTTTGATTGCTATATGGGGGCTTGGATAGATATGTAGTGAGTAGATGGACATTTTCATGAGAGTGATGGGTTGTGCTAGGTGATTAAAACCTCGTAGCAACTTCCTTCACCTTGCAACTTGCTTCACTTTCATGGTATCATGGTCTAGCTTGGGGGTGGAATTCATAGCTAATTCCTACGACTAGGTGAAAAATTGCTCCTCAATAACTAGTTTGGTGGACATGACCTTAGAGAAGAATTATTATCTTCTTATAAAATGATTTATATTTTTCTAATATCTTTAATTACATGGGAAAATAATGAATTCATAATTTGTAATGTTTGTTTCCATTGCTATTTTATATTGCACATAAATTCTATATTATATTATCATTAGATGTTAAATCTAACATCGTAAATGGTTAATGAAGCAAAGGAATCTTATTGATAGTGCTTGAAGGCCAATGGAAACATCGAAGGACATTAAAATTCTCATGAAATAGTTAATCCATGATACCATGAGAGTGATGGTCCATGTAACTCTCATCCTTATTAGTCATGTTTTCTATGATATATACCTTTGAATGTATTATACACTGCTTTGTAAATCATGGTAAAATTGTCATGAAATAGTTAATCCATAATACCATGAGAGTGATTGTCCATGTAACTCTCATCTTTATTAGTCATGTTTTCTCTGATATATACCTTTGAATGTATTATACACTTCTTTGTAAATCATGGTAAAATTGTTTGTTGGAAAAGTATATATACTTTTCTATCCATATGGAATGTTGTTCTGATTAAGAAAAACTACAAAATTTCAAAATCTAGTGAGGGATTTCAACTGTTCCTGTAGTGTTTCTGCGTGTTGTTTCGCTTCCTGGAGCTGCGACTTCAGTACTTGCAACTCTGGGTTCTCGGTAAGTTTCTCATATGTCTGGGCACTGCAATCAACAAATTTATTGCATTCTAAGGTAAGGGCCTTTATCCTTTCAACTGTGCTCCTGACAGTTGCTTCTCTTTTGTCATTTACTTCCTGTGGGGTCTCATGCATAGTGTGTAGTTCTAGGTTTGCGATGCATTGCTGCAACTACTGGATCACTTCTTCAAGTTGTGCTACTTGCTTCATGAATTGATCCTCTGCCTTTAATTCTACGACAATCAGAGAGCTCAGTGCTCTGTTGACCACTTCCAGGATCAATGTCCAGGAAGGTCGCACCTTCCGGCATCTCCCAAGCAATGAAAGTGATCAAGATAAATAACCAACTGAAATGAAATTCGTACCCTTGGTCCTGGGCTTCTCTGTAGTCAAGTTCTAATTGGTTCACCAAGTACTTTGCCCAATTCATTTGTAGGCCCTCTGTGCACTTCCCTGCAAGGTCGACTACAAAACCAGTCACTTGGGTGGGTTGGTTCTTGCGTACTAAATTCCCTGCAATCAATTGGCAGGCGAGGTGCATTGCACCATTATAAATAGAGGCTACCTCATAGCCTTGCATGCCCTTCTCGAAATCTCCATAAGTGTCCTTGATCCTTTGTGTGAGAGCGCGGTCCATGGATTTTCCAAGATAGAAATCCCATGGGTTGGGTCCTTACATACTCAAACCCGTGATCTGATTGATCAAGGCCAGATCAACTGTGATATGGTGGTTTAGCCACAAATATATGCCATGGTAACAAGACAACAACAGCTTGACACATGCATTCACCTCTTGGTTTCTTCCGAAGTGGGGAATTTTCATGACGTTGAGTAGGGTGGACTGTGCGAGGTTATGGGTCCATGCTTAGGGAATTACCTTTGACTTTTTCCCTTTTGTTCTAGTCAGATACTTATGTGGGTCTAACATGTTGTAGACTTTGTGATATTCAAGGTTGAAGTTGCTAAACTTCAACACTGCGATCTTATCTTGGTCTGCTCGCACTGCGCATATCCCCTTTGGGAGGTACGCAGTGACCAAGGCATACTCGAAATCTCTAGGTATGCTGTCGCAGTTTACAACACTGCTTAAAGGTGGTATATAGGTGGGTAAGATAGTCGAGATCAGTTTAGCATTTGCTAAGTCATCCTTGTGCTTATTTCACTTCTCATCGGACGACCGGGATAGTCCTGCTCCACGAGCAGTGGATGAAGAGGCTGGCAGTCCTCTCGTGGATGATGCTTGTATACCTGTAGACATCGGCATGAATCTTTCAGTCATGAGGTCAATCAAAACTTCCTCAACAAATTTTTCTAAAGCACTCAACTCGTCCAACATACACGCTTGGGGTTAATAATATCAGGTTCGAGGGGTAGCTTAGAAACAGTAACGAGATAGAGAGTAGAAACATGATGATCACTGCATAAACTCAACTTAGTCTGTGGGTTCAAATTCTCAATTGGAAAAAGTGTTCTTGGTGCATGGCATGGTGGGATAAATAGGTAACTCAACAACGAGTTTCTTGCAATGGGTATGAGGCCTTCATTAACTTAGTTTTGTCCATTATGGCATGGTCTCAATGGTTGGATGGTGAGCTGGCTAGCGATAAATGGATTTCTATCCTTTTGGAGAATTTATCTAACGGTTATAATGTCCCAAACGGCTATATTGCTTCGTCATAGCGAAGAGCCATGTGTCGTTGTTTTGATATCCTAGCGAAGCTTCAATTTCGCAATTTTTCCTTCTGCGAGGTTCCCTCTGGAGCCTTCTGTAACTTATCAATCTTAGCACTCTTATTACTTAACTTTCTAGCCTTCTTTCCAGTGAGCTTCGTCTCGGTATTCCTTTTTTCATTCTGATTTTTGTCTTCTTTTGACCTAGTCACTTCGCGCTGTTGAGATTCTTTCCTAGGGTTCCCGGATAATACTTCTTCTTTGTCTGGGATAGGTACTTCAATCTTCTGTGGGTCCTCTAATGTTCTTGCAAATTCAACATCGAGGTCTCTAGTGTTAAATAACTTCGATCTGTTCTGTTGTTCTTCGATCAAGTGTATGATCCTTCTAGTCATGGAATCTTTTAATTCTTGCTTCTTCTGCTCCAAAACTTCTTCTTCTTCCTTTTGTCTGGCTCGATCTTTGTCAATCCAAGGTTTTCCTAATAACATAGTAAATGGGGCGTTGTCCTCAATAAATTTAATAATCTCAAAATCTTCTTCTCTCAAAGTTCCATTGGCAGTCATAGGTATCTGAGCGAGCCTTCCACATAGGTTTATCAACTTTCCTTTGAATAACCCTATTCCTCCTAATGAAGGGATCATAGTAGGCTTTCCTAAAAGTTCCCAAGTTCTTTCTGTCATAATATTCACTCGTGTTTCCTCATCCAGAACACATTCAATGTCGAAGTCTCCTATTCTTTCTTCAAGGCATTCTTTTTCTTTGAATATCTCTGATAATTTGACATGTCGGTGGTCATTCAGGGTTTCGTTTATTTGCAACAATACTTTGATTCTTTTTTGTGTTCTTCTATTTCTGGATCTAACTTAGGGTTTTCTTGTCTCATGTTCATTCCTTCAATCTTAGCAATCATTCTAGGACAATCCAATACTTCATGGTCCATAGCTTTACAACAAAGACAACTAGGTCTTCACCTAGGGCATTCCTTATCAATATGCCCCGATCTTCTGCAACTGTAACAAAGGGTTAATCCTCTCTTTCATTTAAATGTTCCCCAGCCTTTCGTGTACTGCGCACTAGGATCGTGGTAGCTAACCTGCAAAAAATTCTTTCTAGGATCCTGCATACACTTATTAGTCCAAATATCATGTCTATGCATAGGTATAACATATTTTTCACTATTCATATTAGATCTATTCATATCGAATCTTCTGTCATCTATTAATACCCTAGTTTTCAAGCTAGGACAAAATCTATTAAACATACCTAGATTCAAACTTTTGAAACAAACATTTCCACTAATATTACTTTTTCAGAGCACAAAGCCTTCAGATCTATAACTTTTCTCTATTCTTACCTTTATCAGAGCACAAAGCTTATAGATATTACCTCTTTTCTTCAGATCCGACCTCTTTTCTTGGTACATATCTCCTCAGTTCAAGTAGAATGCTGCGCACTAGGGGCAATAGATCTATGTACAAAGATTTTCTTTAGTTCCCAACAATTACAGTTTCAGGTCCAATATTGCGCACTTCAGTAGTAGATCTATGCACATAACTTCTCTTTAGTTCCCAACAATCACAGTTTTATGTCTTGGCAATAGAACCATTTGTTGGCACAGGGGAAGACCCAGGGTTCAATGCTACAACAACGCACCAAAAAAAACCTAACTACCGGCCCTTTCGGCAACACCTGCGAAGCAGATGAAGTCTCACCTGAGGTAGAGGCAAGGGTGGTTGCAGGACTCAAGTGTCTACAACCTTAGCTGGGACACAGATCTGTGATTATAATACTTAACATAGCACTTTAGCATCAACAGTTCATAAATATTCAACCAATTACTACTGTGTATATAGAACATAGCATCATTCACTCAGATCTGATGTATTTAAGAACTTTATCATAAACATGCCGATTATATCTAGCATATCAAGCACTAAGCACCTTCATATAGGTCAAATCTAACATTCTTACACATCATTAGCACAAAGCATTAATAGATTTACCTATCTCTATCAAAGCACTTAGCAAGAGAAGTTATAAACACATCAAGACAAGCACAAAGCGGAACAACACAGTGTTTACGTGGTTCACCCCCACCCTCGGGCTATGTCCACCAACTCTTCTTCTTTATTGTCTTCAATCAATCGGTTACAAGCACAGAGCCTCAAAACCCTACTTCACCTAGGATAGGAGATCAACGCACCTCGCTAGATCCTCCTTCCTTGCATTACAACACAAATCACTTCACTACCTATTACAATACCTTGCACCTAGCTCTGCAAGTCCCTCCCAGTATGCACATAGCATCTACAAACCATACTTGCAATTAGCACTTAGCTTATCAGCCTTACATCACATAGATCGTCTCTCCCCTTCTCTATATTACCTAGACATCTATATATACATTACAAAATAGGCCTAAACATGGGTAAACCCATGGACCGACATCCCATGCCCGTTACATAATCCCAAAAATCCAAAAAGGACCAAAAAAAGGGGTCGAGATCTGTGATCTTCGCTTCGTCTTGCGCTCCTCCTTCAACAGGATGTCGAAGTCCGAAATTAGGTCAAACTTGACCAGATCCCTCAAAACTTGGTCAAGGGCCAACACACACATAGGATTGAGAATGATTAGTGTGTAGAGTCTCTTGAAATACCATGAAATCTTTTTATTACCAGGCTCATTTTATATCCTTGACACTAGCTTTTGAAATTCCCTTGTTCATATTTTCAAAATTATTTGTCATTATCTTACAAATGAGATCCCTCTTCAATTCCAATTTATCAAAAAAGTAACATTAAACTTGATGTATATTCTCCCTGCATCACTTCCACACTATATTTGATTACTTTCATGTTCTCCTCATTGAAGCATTCCACTACATGTAATTTGAGACCTATGTTTTTTCAAAAACTCCATCAAAACATAGAAAAGGCCATCCAAGAGATAGAATAGGTGATTGTTGTTGTCACACACTATTATGTTTGTATCCATGTATATAAGCTTGTTGTAATGTTCACACTACAAAACCTATGAGAGATATTTCATATATCCATGCTAGGCAATTCATGTGACCTCCTAGATTAAGCCCATAATTGCACACAATGATCACTCAAAGGATTAATAGCCTAAAGAAGCCAATCCACATGAATGTAAATGAAGTAAAACTTGCAAATACTTCTAGTATAAGCAATCCATCACATCATATGAAAAATGAAATAACTTCATCGTCCATAATCTTTGGGTTTCCTTAACTCCTTATCCCATATAGTGATTTAATGTTTTACCATCTTATTTCCAAGGACTGGCCATTGTCAAAACTTGTCCTTGGACCCTCCTATCCATATCAATATGAAAGAATAAAGAAACTATATGTTTTGATTATCTTAGGGGTAGTCGATCATGAGGATGAACATACAACTATTATCTTCCTTTCCTATAAATACATGTTTACATTTAGGAAGCAACTGGTATTCATTCTCCGCTTTTCTATTTGGGTTACATAGTGGATACAATTAGAGCTACATGCCATAAAGGAAATAGAAAGAACCATGTGTTCATCTCGTAACAAAAACTATGTGATTGACACATTGGGCAATTCATTAGTGTTAATCATTTGTAGGTTTTTCCACCTTCATTTCTTCATTGCCCCATTCTTCAAGTGATCACCTTCTTGTTTATCCTCATACTGAGATAACCCTACCCTCCAATCCAACCGAAGTGTATATTGGTGGAAACAATGAACCCTAACTATAAGGAATAAGGATCTATTAGTTGTAACATTTGTTTGCTACTCCATGCACAATCGATGTGATATAAACCACCTTATGTGATGCAAAAGTGCAATGATAATTAAAAACTCTTGGATGACATTGAAAAGAATAAGCATATCAACATATGAGATAATACCATCAAATCTATTGGTAGGTACTACAAGGCACATAACAAATGGACCTTGTGATAGCACTGGATTAAAATAGAGACCTTTATATAGGGAAGTTGATGGTTCTTGGAGGATGAGTAAATATTACTAATATGTTGTTCTTGTAATACTGTAGTTTTATCCCTGAATTTTAATGTAATAAATCATGTATTAATTGTATGATGTTTATGGGAAGGGATTCAAGCCATGTGGGATGAGTTGTACCCCATGTTGCATTGTAAATATTCCTAGTGCAGAGCTCAAGGCCAAGGCCTGACTAGTGAATGTGTATGAGTCTCGGTGCAGGCTAGGATTAGGGTGTGATTGTTCTATTTTCCATGATATGTTTATGTATATGTAAAATCATGTATAAGAAGGAAAACACATAATAATATAATATCGAGTAAAAATATTTCTTGAGGAAGCAACAAGGGGACTATGATACCACAAAAGGGGAAGAGGAAAGAGGGTTGTTGGGTGATTTAATCTTTTCATTGTAGGTTTGGAAGTACTACCTTTTATTGCCCATGATTCCTTAAATTCCATCCAATCAATATTTGACTTGTGTGCATGTACTACATACATGTGCCATATCCTCAGGAAGAGAATATATCTCATGCAAGAAAAGGTATTTCATTGTCTTCTCTATGCATTCTACCATTTTAAGAGGCAACCACCTTTGGGCATGGGAAGGAGAAAATCTCCCATGTTGTGGGGATGTTCTCCCTAGATGTTATGGATGCACTGACTAAAAATGGAAAGACTTTCCCATGCACCTATGGCTATAAGATCCTGTTGAGGCTTATGCCAGGTGGGGAGTAGATGTTGAAAATGTGAAAAAAATTGAATGGTTTGAGAGAGAAACGATGGTTGGGATGTCCATAAGAGTTGAAGAAAACACCTTCAGAGATGCAATGTTGTTATTGCTACTCATTGACTATATTGAGGCCAAGTGTTTTCTCTCCTAGGCTAATCTCAGAAGGAAACCAACAATTGGGTTATTTTTTCATATACTAAAGAGAGCTAGAAGGGAAGAAGATCCTCGAGGGAGTGTTGAGTAGAGAAAGGGAAGATTTTCCTTGTGTTGTATAGGGCAGTGTAAGAGAGTGCCATGTTTGTTTGATTGCTATATCGGGGCTTGGAGAGATATGTAGTGAGTAGATGGACATTTTCATGAGAGTGATGGGTTGTGCTAAGTGATTAAAACCTCATAGCAACTTCCTCCACCTTGCAACTTCCTTCACTTTCATGGTATCATGGTCTAGCTTGGGGGTGGAATCCATAGCTAATTCCTATGACTAGGTGAAAAATTGCTCCTCAATAACGAGTTTGGTGGACATGACCTTAGAGAAGAATTATTATCTTCTTATAGAATGATTTATATTTTTCTAATATCTTTAATTACATGGGAAAATAATGAATTCATAATTTGTAATGTTTATTTCCATTGCTATTTTATATTGCACATAAATTCTATATTATATTGTCATTAGATGTTAAATCTAACATCACAAATGGTTAATGAAGCAAAGAAATCTTATTGGTAGTGCTTGAAGGCCAATGAAAACATCGAAGAACATTAAAATTCTCATGAAATAGTTAATCCATGATACCATGAGAGTGATTGTCCATGTAACTCTCATCTTTTAGTCATGTTTTCTATGATATATACCTCTGAATGTATTATACATTGCTTTGTAAATCATGGTAAAATTGTCATGAAATAGTTAATCCATAATACCATGAGAGTGACTGTCCATGTAACTCTCATCTTTATTAGTCACGTTTTCTCTCATATATACCTTTGAATGTAATATACACCTTTGTAAATGATGGTAAAATTGTTTGTTGAAAATTTTTATAGACTTTTCTATCCATATGGAGTGTTGTTGTGTTGTTTTGATTACAAAAGTACAAAATTTCAAAATCTAGTTGGAAAACATGTTCTTTGATCCTTAAACCGTCATTATAGACTATTTCAATCAAAACTTTAGCCTTTCAATGGAAAAGTTTGGTTATAAACAACCTATTAGAGCTTTGAAAAGTTTGGTTATAAACAACCTATTAGAGCTTGATTTGTCTATAAATATTTGAATAGAGTTGGAAACAAAATTTTTATCATTACAATGATACATTTTGCTTGGAAAACGATATCCTTTGCTTCAATCCAACTTTCTCTTTGTAGATTAGGCCATTTCTAAGGATCTTAAATATAGACCATTCATTTTTTTTTATATTCTTTAAAGCTATATCAGGTTATCAAGATTATGTTTGAACAAGTGGAAGAAAACTTAGTGGTACGTGGCCTTTTTTTTTCTTAGTGGGATACTTCTTTCAAAATTTTATCAAACTTTTTAATATGGATAATTTTATGTGGAGGATTCTAAAATGGAAGTATTTATTTATGTAAAATGTTTTATTACATCGAAACAATATAATGGAATTATGGAATTTTGATTGGAACAATTTCCTAGCACCTTTGTAGATACTCACTCATCGACTCCCTAAGATTGCTACTAGATTTCATAGTTCAACAAACATAATTCAACAGTGCCTCAATGGGTACTCGACATATTCAATGACAAGTATTGTCTTACAATATGAGGAATTTGTTAAAATATAGTTTGATGAATTAGACGGTAAGTTGTAGTAGTTGGGATTTGAGGAATTTGTTAAAATATAGTATGTGGACGATAAGTTGTAGTAGTTGGGATTTGTTGTGGGAATAACTAGAGTGGGATGCAAAGTAATGAGTAAGTTTTAAAAAATTGTGGTGCTGTAGAGGAAAATTATAATTATTTTAACACATCGAACCATTGTTATTTTACTTGACATTTTAAATTAATATTGATAATATATAATACGATTTAACTAAAGAATAATGTTATTTTATTTGACATTTTAAATTAATATTGATAATATATAA
>JASDQU010588300.1:0-10560 GCA_032191745.1 Picea mariana
AATGACGACACTTTCGACACTATCAAAGTGAGTAATTTTGATGTGTAACAAAGACAGTGATCAATTCATCTACAATACTAAAGTATAATCCCTTGGATCATTAGAGTTATGTTGAACAATATGTGTTGGATTCTTGGGTTGACCTAGGTTTTGATCTCAATAGGATTACAAAAAAAACCTCAAAACTATCGGCCCTTCTGGTAAACGAGAAGGAAACATTGTGCAGAGACTGCACAACAAAGTCTCACCTGAGATAGTTGTATGGGGGACTGCAATACTCGGGTGTTTTTAGTATAGGAAGGGATTGGGACTATCTTTTTATCCTTTGCCTCATGCATTAACATTAGTATTCATTCATCTACTTATAGGATTCATTCATTCATATAACTATGCATGCATGTTGTTATAATCAAATTTAACCATTCATTATTTAATTGATACATAAAATAACATCCAACCAATCATCCAAACACATTAACATGGTGGATTTACCGTGGTTCACCCCCCTAGGGATATGTCCACAAAGATTTGTCTCTTCTACTCTTTTATTCATTCTTCTGCAAAATTTGTGTTGTGTGCATTACATCATCAGGATTACAATAAAAAGGAGGGCAACTACCCTCTCTGAGGTGGAATAGATCACACCAGGCTCCACATCCTATGACCTAAACCTAAAAACTAACTTATTTGACTCAACAACAACAACAACCAACCTCTACCTAGACCTACTAGATCTTTATTTATAGTACTCTACTGGATTATAGGCATTACAATCTTGTCAAAACCCTAACCCTAACATGGTTAGGTCTGTCTACATTCTTTCCATGCTGCGTTTCCTCCTTCTACATGCTACTTTTCTTCCCCCTCTGGTGTGTGCTCTAAAAATAGATCGTTTCTCTCCAAAACTAGGTCTATGCCCAAAAATAGACTTTCCTCCCAAAATAGGCCTATGCCAACATGCCCCCAACACTGACATGTGTCTCGTCCTGAGACACTCAGGTGGCGTTCACTCTCTGCACAACCTTCTCCAAGTCATGGAACTTCCCTTCTAGTTCCTCCCATTTAGCTTTCGCTTGCATAGATTTTTTTGTGAGCTCCTCTACCATCTTCGTTGTAATATGTTCCTTCAGAGACTATGCGCTCTCTGCATGGACCTGTGCCATATTTGTCTTTTCCTCCTCTAGTTCAAAAATTATTTGAGTTTATTACTCCTAGAGTAGTTCCAATTGGGAATAACTAACCTGTTTATTTGTCTATGCATTTTTGAGTTCCATTTGCAGGTTCTTCATCTCCTATGTCCCTTTCAATCTTTCAACGATAATAATTGCCTTATGTCACAGTTTCAAATCTTGCATTTTTGTGTTGACCTTCTCTTCCTGTTGATCCAGATGTTTGACCTTCCCATCTTCATCAAGACTAGTACAAAGCTGCATACTCTTCTCAAAGAGTTCTACGACCTCCTTGGATTCCCTTGCAATCTCATTGATCTATATTGTTTCCTGTTGTTCTCTTTCGGCTAAGACCTCAAGAGGCATTTTCGGTGTTAAATTTTCCTTGAGTTCCTTTATTTCCTTCCTGTACCCCTCAATTGTATGTGTGATGATTTGGATATGTTCTTTGGTGTTTCTCATGGCCACTTGTGCATTGTCCAGAATCGTTGTGAAGACTTCCTGTAGCTTCTGCTCGAGGTTATCCACTTGCTGCTTCTCCTCATGTGTCTCTAGCTTAACCTTCTCTACCACAAGTTGTAGTGTGTCCTTTCCATCTCTGGTGACTTCTAGATCTGCCACATATTTCTTGGCTCGTGATTGTACTTCCTGTGTAAAAATGACTTGTAACTTGTACAATGCCTTAGTTAGGATTTTAGTTAATACCAACTCTACCTGTGCCAAGTCTTTAAGCGATGTTTGTGTCATGTCCCCCTCGAACTGTAGCATATCTGTTGTAATTTAGAATATTGGACTTTTTTGTGCTATGAATTGGATTGTTTCCTCCTCATTTTGAGTGGTTCCATATCATTCCTATGTCAATCGCAGGATCGATTTTGTGCCCCTATCATGTGTCTTGTTGGTCCTAAAGTCTACACCTGACTGCTAAAGTGAAAATCTAGGCCACCTCAAGTTTAGAAGGGTTGATTTTTTTATTTTTTGTTCGTCAGTTAGAGGGTTGGTTTTACCAAGAAAAGAGCATTGTTGGGTTGGAAAAATGATAAGGATGAGGATCCTCCTTGGTTGGTGGCACACTAATGACAGACAAGTGAAATAATAGAGGTAAAAACAAAGGAAACAACAAACCACTCAATGAATAATCTGCTACAAGAAGTTCAATACTCAAAATATCATTTCAAGATATTAAACATGTATCAAAAACACAATTAATCCCACAGTTTTCAATAAAAACAAATATTCATCAAAGCATAGTTGCTATCATAGGTTGTGTATTAATAAAGACAAGTTATACAGTAGCTGAAGGAAAAGAAATGTACTTCGCATAAATCAAAACTGTATTCAAGATAAGAAACACATATGAATTTGGACACAAATACATTGTCATCAATAGTATCTTCACCAGATAGAGAGCTTTAGTCGATGCACAAAATGGGTCCAACCAGTTGTTGTATTGATCTCTTTCCCCAAAAACTCCACCCTCAAAACATATAGAAAATTCATATTTATCAGAGTTGTAGAGGCTCTCATCCATCTAGGACCGAGACTTAACTCTACATTAACAATTGTAGAACAATTTATTAACTTGACTAAAACACTATTGGAGTACAAAAATGTATACTTCACACTTGAATTAATAAAAAAGAGTAGTTCTTATCAAACATAGAATACCACTTATTATGCTTTAAACTAAAAAGAGTCTTGAACTGAACAATTAAAAACTGCCACTAGCAATGAAACTGGATTGATGCATGCGCTGGAATGAACTGTGATTGGTAGAAAAAGACTAAGAGAAACATAACTGAGTTTTGCATTGAGAACTAGCATGCATGCATGTTGTTTGAGGCCACTGGAGGATAACCGGTTGTATTTGGAAGCTTCTTCACATTATCTGTTTGAGGAAGAGGTAGGTATTCTGGTGTTTTATTTGGAGTCTTCGAAATTCATGTTTTCTCTGTGATGGATTGGTCATGGTATGCTACCACTCTGCTTCTCATTGTGACTTTCCCTTGACGATTTGGCTTAACGCCCAGTTGGTTTCCACGTGATGCTCTTGGATTGGACCCTAGACGTGATATAAGCATGTGATAGCAGAAGTTTTCAAGGGAAATTTGGTTCCACACCGCTCCACCTTCCGCAATCCAACACCAACTGCCACATTTCCTTCTAGATATACCATGGCTTTGATTGTGGGGCTGCTCAAGGATGTTAATGTTCAAGCATTTTCCATCCCCGCAATGAAGTGTGGTCTTCGATCGTGTTGCAATCTGTGATCTGGGTAACCCTACAATTTGAATGCCCCTGCTAAAGTTTTCTTAGTCTTTTAGTCTTAGACTTCCTCTAACCCCATTTAGCGATGGTGCCAATTCATAACTTCAGGATTTCGACAGTCTAGTGCTTCGACGATTTCAGCCTATGTTGAGTTGAAAAACACCCATGGAGTGGTAGGGCCCGAAGCGACATGGTAGCCTGACGTTAGTTCAGGACTTCTATGGTTCAACACTTTGGGACTTCGGGAGTTTGGGATGTAAAGCATGTAAATCTACCGAAGTAACTTTCTCCTGGTATACATGGTAGTCTCTCATCACTTCAGGACTTCGGAGTTCGAGATATTTTGAACGTGGTGCATGAATATCTCCCAAAGTGACTTTCTCCTAGTTGACGTGGTAGTCTCTCATCACTTCAAGACTTTGGTCTTTGGGATATTTTGAATGTGAAGTGTATATAAATCCCAGAGAGTCAAACTCAGGAAATGATTAGTGTGTTCTTATCACTAATTAAACCTGGATTAAGCCATTTTTATCATCTAAATATTTTGGGACTTCAGGGCTCTGGGTTTCGGAGAACTGTGATTGCTCTGAATGGAAAACTCCCGGAGTGACATTGCTGCAAAGTGATGTGGTGGTCTGATGTCATATGATGTCATGCTTGTTGATGTTTCATGGAAATAAAGGTGACACGTGTCACGTGAAAATGAGGAGATGACATGACCAAAGGTTCCTACAGTGAGGTCCACCTGTCAGTGCCATATGGGTGCCATGTGACACTGATGGATGAGTGCCACGTGTCTGAACTAATGAGTGCCAAGTGTCTTCGACACTTCGACGTTTTGGTGTTTCAGTACTTCGGTGATTTTGTCTGGTCATTAATCCTTGCCCGAATTTGAAACTCTAAATGCACGAGAGCCATTAATATGAATTGTACATGGGATCTCCACCATTGAAAATTGAACCTATCTGCTTGCTTGTATTTCAAGCCCGAAATGGAATGCTATGAATGATGCATTTTTTCTCATGGTTTTTCCCTATGCATACAACATACTTGACCAACCTACTGTAAGCTCAATTAAAGGAAAACAATATGACAAGTAATTCGAACCAAAACACAATATGTGTTTATCTGTTAAGAAAAACAAAAAAAATATGCGCAAAGAGTCAGTCAAGAAAGACAACAAGTGAAACCAAGTTATTGAACAGATGGGAAACTGAATTTATCAACCAGAAGAGAAAAAATTTGATGAAGGCATAGGGAAATGATAGAGGAGAGGAAGGGGTACAGACCTAGGTTACAACATTGGCTCCAACTAGGGATAACACTTCCCTGCGAGGTGATAAGAATGACATATTAGTTCCTTTGAATTTAATAACTTTCCCCCACCTCCCTTTTCTTACATATGTTCTATCTACCAGCCATGCATCTTTGAAAACTAACGTTGAAGCTAACCTCAATGCCTTTTTTGGGATATGAAGTATTTATTGAAACTCGAAACTGCAGCTAAACCCCAATGCCTTTGTTGGGATATGGAGTCTTTATTTGCACACAACTAACTAATCAAATGCAAAAAACAAAAGGAAAGCATCTATGGTACAAGAGGGACCTTCCCTCATCCTTAGACAAAATAGTGTTTTAGGAAGCACCCATTTACTAGGCCTCCGAAGATCTCTGCATCATATGGATCGTGCAAGATAAATGTGTTATTGTCAAAAACCTCAACCACCTTAAAAGGGCCAAACCAGAGGTTATCAAACTTATCGTGCTTAGACTTTTCATCCCTTATGGCATCCCACCTCAAGACTAGGTCACCTTCTTGAAAGATCTCCTTCTTGGTTTTCTTTTCAAAGGTTGATTTGATCTTACTCTGGTATTCTTTGGTCCTTTGATCCAACACTTCTCTCTTTTGTTGAACCTCTATAATATGGAAGATTCTCCTTTGGATGTCATTTGGCTCCTCAATCTCTTCCTGCAAGAATTTTAGGACCGGTATACCAAGTTGGATGGGAAAAACAACGTCTACACCATAGACAAGATGAAATGGTGAGGTTCCCAAAGACTTCTTGGTGCTGATTATGTCAACCCACAAAGCATACTTGAGCTTAGAGTCCCAAGATTTATTTTTTTCAATCAACAACTTCTTGATAATCCTGATGAGAGTTTTGCTTGATGACTTTGCCAGACCATTCTCCTAAGGGTAATAGGGCTTGTAATGTGTCAAGGAAATTCTATGACTTCCAAAGAAGTTGATCATGGATTTGGACTTGAATGCTTGGGAATTGTCTGTTATAATCTTTTTGGGGTAGCCAAATCTAGCAAAAATATTGGTTTCCAGGAAATTCATGATCACCTTGTCAATGGCATTTCTGGTGGGAACAACCTCGATCTTTTGGTGAAATAGTTAGTGGCAGTGAGAATCCACTTGTGCTTCCCACTGGAGGATGGATTTATCTCACCTATGAAGTCTAACCCCCATTGCTGAAATGGACCACTAGCAGTGATAGGTTTTAGTGGTAGTGATAGTAACTTTTGTTTTCCTACAAATTTATAACATTCATTGCAGGCCCTAATAGTAGTAAAAATTTCAGAGAAAAAGGTGGGCCATTAGTACCCTTCCCTTAGGATCTTGAGAGTTGTGGCATTCCAATGCTGGTGTCCTCCACATACTCCTCTATGCATTTCTATTGTGACTTGTTTTGATTCATTTTCATCAAGGAATTTTAACAGGATGCCAACAGGATCCCTCCAATACAAGTTCTGGTTTGAGATGCAGAATTTGATAGGCTTCAATTTGAGGGACCCGGCCTTTGTATTCTTTAGATCTAGTGGAAATTCAAGATGCTGTAGAAAATGAATGATGTTTCTATACCAAGGTGAAGAGGAGTAATTTTCAAATACCTGCATGTTGTCTGGTCCGGGCTGTATGATGGGTGCATCTGATTGGGTGAATATTTGATGTAATTATAGCACTTTACAGTTTGATTATGATAACAACTTGGAAAGTCCTTGTCCATTCATCAGATTGGTAGGTCTTATGCACAGGTCATACTCCAATAGTTCGAAAATCCACTTCCCTCTTTTCCCCTCATTGTCTGGTTGGAACAGAATCTCTTTGACACTGTTTCTAGGAACAAAGGTTGTTATGCTAGACTGTAACACATATACCCTGAAGGACTTGAGTGATTTGACCAGCGCATAAGCCTTCTTTTCTAATATATCATACTTCAGATCAACATATTGGAGATATTTGATAAAAAAGGCTATGGGTTTTTCATGCCCTTCTCCATTTTTCTGCAGTAGTATAGCAACAATGGTCTCCTTGGAAGCAAAAGAAAAACTGAAGAAATATTTTCTATAGTCAGGGATTGCTAATATAGGGGATTCAACTAAAGCCTGCTTGATCCTTTGGAATGTTTATTTTGCCTCTAGTGACCAGTTTATCACAACATATTTCTTCAACATGTTAGTGATAGGCTTCAGGATTTCGACGAAATTGGGCACAAAGCACCTTAGGAAGTTTATTTTGCCAATGAAAGACTAGATAACCTTTTTTATTTCTGGGGATTTCGATCTCTTGATTGGCATCGACTCACTTTGGATCAATTTTTATACCTTCTGCTGATATGATGTGGCTGAGGAGCTTCCCTTCTGGCATGGCAAAGTGAGACTTCCTAGGATTGAGAGATATTCTGTATCTCCTTCATTTCCATAAAAACTGCTCTAGATGCTGCAATTTTTCATCATCAGTCTTGGAGAAAATGGTGATTTCATCCAAATATATAACCAAAAATTTGTCTTTTTCCCCCACGAAATCTATGTCCATGGCCCTCTGAAAATTGGCCCCTGCGTTCATCATCCCAAAAGGCATCTTATCATACATGAATGTTCCCCATGGGGTGGTGAATGTTGTTTTTTCTTTGTCCTATTCACGCATCTTTATCTGGTTATAGACAGAGTATCCATCTAACAAGAAAATAATGTGGGCACCCACCACCCTCTGTAAAATATGATCGATCTTAGGGAGGGGGTAATTGTCTTTTAGAGAACACTTTTTGAGATTTTGGAAATCAACACACAAGCGTATTTCCCTGTTTTTCTTTCTTACAAGTACCAAGTTGGCCACCCAGTTTGAGTACCTCAATGGTACAATAATCCTTGCATCCAACATTCTTTTCATCTCTTTCTCAATTATGGACATCGGCATGGGATTAAATTGTCAAATCTTCTATCTGAATGGCTTGGAGCACGCCTTCAGAGGTATCTTGTGTTGGATGATGTCAGTTTCAAATGTCCTCAAATCCTCATATGACCAAGAAAAAGTATCAAAAAACATTTTGATGAGATTTACATACATGTCCCTTTGTTCCACAACTAATTCTTTTGACAACTTTATGATGTTGGGATTCTCAGTGGTCCCAATATTGCAATATGTTATCTCTTCTTCTTGATTCTTCATGGAAGCTTCTCTGGAAAGATAATTAGTGTCAAACAACCTCTCCAGTGGCACTAGTCCTATTGGAATGTGATTGTTTTTCAGATCCACTATATCGTGGCCAACTATTGTCTTTAGCAAATGAGGTGTTTGTTGATTTTCTAATTCATTATTTTCACCTTCTTGGCTTTATTGGTCAATTGAGATATTGGAGAATTCATCAATGGTTTGTAGAAACCTCTACAGCTCTAGGAAATCAGTAAAGAATTTCCAGTGCTTTATGTTGTCTGGTATGGCTATCCTGTGTCTGATTTCCACCTGATATTTATTATTTGGACCAAGGGGAGGTATAAAAGTGCTGGCAGCCAAGGCTAGAGAATCCACCTTCTGATTCTCATCTCTGGGGATGAAGGATATATTAAATGATATAAAGAAATTGTCGATCAGGTCCCATGCCTCATTTCTGTATTGTTTTAGCCTCTATTGTTTATCTTGATATATGTTCTTAACTTGATTGATGATTAACTCGGAATCACCAAAAGATGTTAAGCAGTCAATGGCCATGTCTTTGGAAACCCTCAATTCTCAGCACCAGAGCTTCATATTCAGCTATATTGTTAGTAGTTTCAAACTCCAGCTTATAAGAGAGTGTTATTACCTCTTTTGAAGGGGAAATGAGGAGTATACCTGCCCCATATCCCTCCTTTGATGAAGATCCATCGAAATACATCTTCAATACTTTGTTTTGTTGATCTGTCAGTGGTTGATCTTTGCTTCAGCAAATTGACATTTCGGTTCCATCATCATTTAAATGAAAAAAAGATGAGTCGATCTCACCCTCAACAACATAAATTGGGTGATTGCATGGGTTCTTATGGTCATTGACGATATATGATAATATTACCTCTCTGTATAGCCTCTTATGTTCCCCTTCGAACACAGGGATGGTGGCATAAGTGAGGTCAATTTGTAATGATCCTCTGATCTGAAAATAGAAGGCTGACTTGTTATGCTATGCAAGCACCCTCTACCTCATAAAATAAATCTTAACAGGACCTTGCTTCATGTGTTAAAATGTGCAAACTGGTTTATGTGTTTAGTTCTTGGTTCTTCTTTGCAATGTACATATGTGAGAAATGTTCTTTTTCAAGGTTAATCATGTGTTATCAATCATGTACATCAATATAAAATGCAGCAAATAACACATCAAAAACACAACAATACCAAGATGATAAAGGAGTTCACCCCTCTCTGGGCTACATCTCCTTGAGCCTCCTTCAATGGACTTGGCTCTTTGGGATTAGTTGTCAAATGTTCTTTTACAAGCTGCTGCTCAACTCCAATGGATTTACAGACTGTACCATTGGGTTCAGAATACACAAAAACCCCAAAATTGACTGTTACAACTCTGCAAATGGACAATGGCTCATCCAACAATGACCTCTCCTACATGTGACCTCCAAGCTTCCCGGAACTTGAATGAGGTAAAAATACCTATATAAGTCCTCCAATGGATCTGAAACCTATCCCAAACTGTTCAGAGCATAATAATCAGTCAGAAATGACTATTCAGTCTCAGAAAATGGATATGGGCTCATCTGAGCAATGCCTCAAACAATGAGGGCTTTAAGGCTTCATGGAGCTTCCTCAAGCTTAAAATGTGAAAAACATGAAAATGGGCTCTTCAAATGCCTGTGAAAATGGTTCCAATGGACTCAGAACGTCCAAAAACCCCTAGCTGGGCTTTTACAGCTCCTTATTTGGCCAAAAATTGAAGAAGTTATGCATTCTGCCATTTTTCTCCTTCAAGCCTGCTGTAACCTGTTCGCCATTCTGCACCTATGGGTGACTGAACCTGGCTTCTGAGCGTTTTCACCTCCAAAACCCAGCCTCCACGCGCGTTCCCGAAAATGGTGCAAATTGTCGATTAGTTACCCGGAATCAAGCCCCCCGAGTCGGAGGTGTTGAGCGCATGGGGGGACCATATGTCCACATCCCCCGCGCATAAAGGGCTAGGTTTAAAAGAGCCAATGAACAAAATGCCAAGTGTTGGGCGCGAGGCACTCCTTTGTAACTGTTTGAACAACCAAATGCATGCCATTTTAAAATGTTACATGTAATATAACATAACCCCGCGGGCTATTAAAACAAAACAATAGACCACGCGCCAAAATGCATCTACCGGTCACATGCATAAACAATAAAATATAACCGTTTGGTTTATGTGGAAACCACCGCGCGCGCCCACATTTTATTCGGGGTCATATGACATATCGTAGAACCGTGGCTTTAAAACATTGTATTTACCCGCGCGCAAATGGTCGTATGAGCACACCATACAACCGTGGGTTTTTACCATTTGAAAACTGCGCGCTCCGTGTTGTGTAGACCGGTCATGTGGCAAACAATGTAACCACGGGTTTAAACCACAACAATTGTTTCCACGCACGCGCCAAATATTAAGAGGATTGGTCATATGTATAACTCATGAAACCTCGGGCCGGGGCTTAGCCCTAGCCCGACCCCCCGCCACCAATACAAATTGTTTAATTCCAATATAAACAAATCCGTAAACCTTTCAAGAACTAATGAGCGGACTAATGGTTGGCAGAACTATGTTAAGGCGCTTGTGTGGTGAGGAGGTCCGGGGGTCGAACCCCGTGACCTCTACAAATTTTTATAAAATGAACC
>JASDQU010588300.1:10660-51759 GCA_032191745.1 Picea mariana
AAGGACAATGCTCTCTTCCCTATCTTTCCACAACACATGTACCATATCCTTCATGGTTAGAAATTCATTAAACATTTATTTATCAAAGAACTTAGATTTGGAAGATGTAGGAGAAATATCAAGGTTGGAAGGTTCTTCCATACTTGCAAGATAACAAACTTCAACACAAATCTTGCACAAATACCAATCAGCTAAATCTCAAGCTATCATTGGCAAATACATGAGAAAAATAATCTATGCTCTGATACCAACCTGATCTGAAAATAGAAGGCTGACTTGTTATGCTATGCAAGCACCCTCTACCTCATAAAATAAATCTTAACAGGACCTTGCTTCATGTGTTAAAATGTGCAAACTGGTTTATGTGTTAAGTTCTTGGTTCTTCTTGTCAATGTGCATGTGTGAGGAATGTTCTTTTTCAAGGTTAATCATGTGTTATCAATCATGTACAGCAATATAAAATGCAGCAAATAACACATCAAAAACACAGCAATACCAAGATGATAAAGGAGTTCACCCCTCTTTGGGCTACATCTCCTTGAGCCTCCTTCAATGGACTTGGCTCTTTGGGATTAGTTGTCAAATGTTCTTTTACAATATGCTTCTCAACTCCAATGGATTTACAGACTGTACCATTGGTTTCAGAATACACAAAAACCCCAAAATTGACTGTTACAACTCTGCAAATGGACAATGGCTCATCCAACAATGACCTCTCCTACATGTGACCTCCAAGCTTCCCGGAACTTGAATGAGGCAAAAATACCTGTAGAAGTCCTCCAATGGATCTGAAACCTATCCCAAAGTGTTCAGAGCATAATAATCAGTCAAAAATGACTATTCAGTCTCAGAAAATGGATATGGGCTCATCTGAGCAATGCCTCAAACAATGAGGGCTTTAAGGCTTCATGGAGCTTCCTCAAGCTTCAAATGTGAAAAACCTGCAAATGGGCTCTTCAAATGCCTGTGAAAATGGTTCCAATGGACTCATAACGTCCAAAAACCCCTAGCTGGGCTTTTACAGCTCCTCATTTGGCCAAAAATTGAAGAAGTTATGCATTCTGCCATTTTTCTCCTTCAAGCCTGCTGTAACCTGTTCGCCATTCTGCACCTGTGGGTGACTGAACCTGGATTCTGATCGTTTTCACCTCCAAAACCCAGCCTCCACGCGCGTTCTTGAAAATGGTGCAAATTGTCGATTAGTTACCCGGAATCAAGCCCCCCGAGTCGGAGGTGTTGGGCGCATGGGGGGACCATATGTCCACATCCCCTGCGCATAAAGGGCTAGGTTTAAAAGAGCCAATGAACAAAACGCCAAGTGTTGGGTGCGAGGCACTCCATTGTAACTGTTTGAACAACCAAATGCGTGCCATTTTAAAATGTTACATGTAATATAACATAACCCCGCGGGCTATTAAAACAAAACAATAGACCACGCGCCAAAATGCATCTACAGGTCACATGCATAAACAATAAAATATAACCGTTTGGTTTATGTGGAAACCACCGTGCATGCCCACATTTTATTCGGGGTCATATGACATATCGTAGAACCGTGGCTTTAAAACATTGTATTTACCCGCGCGCAAATGGTCGTATGAGCACACCATACAACCGTGGGTTTTTACCATTTGAAAACTGCGCGCTCCGTGTTGTGTAGACCGGTCATGTGGCAAACAATGTAACCACGGGTTTAAACCACAACATATGTTTCTGCGCGTGCACCAAATATTAAGAGGATTGGTCATATGTATAACTCATGAAACCTCGGGCCGGGGCTTAGCCCTGGCCCGACCCCCCGCCACCAATACAAATTGTTTAATTCCAATATAAACAAATCCGTAAACCTTTCAAGAACTAATGAGCGGACTAATGGTTGGCGGGACTATGTTAAGGCGCTTGTATGGTGAGGAGGTCCGGGGGTCGAACCCCGTGACCTCCAAAAATTTTTATAAAATGAACCAAATAGTCAAAACCCAGGGTGCCACGTGGCAGCCCTTCATTGGGCCACGTGGCACCTTTCTATTCGTCCACATCATGCCACGTGTCACATAATGATTTGCCAATTGTCATCCATCCAGACTCTACCATGTCATCAATGCCACGCTGACTGTACGGTCGCCACGTCATCCTGGCCACGTAGGATGCTGACGTCAGCATCTGCCACGTGTCACCCATCCAGTGGTGACACGTGTCACTTCAAAATTGGTCAAACGTATGTTGAAAAGACCATAAATGCATGACACGTGTCACACCTAGGAGCCGCCATGTGTCCTGTACGGACTGACACATCAGCACTGTACGGCCCTG
This sequence comes from Picea mariana, assembly GCA_032191745.1. Classification (NCBI taxonomy): domain Eukaryota; kingdom Viridiplantae; phylum Streptophyta; class Pinopsida; order Pinales; family Pinaceae; genus Picea; species Picea mariana. The sequence continues at coordinate 12,971 of JASDQU010588300.1, forward strand.
CCACGTGGCAGTATGGCCTGCCCAGTCAGCACAAATTTTTCCCTGTTTGGCTCGGCGAACAGACCTCGATAACTTCTCCATACGGACTCCGTTTTCGAAAATAAATATACCGCCAGAATCAGGAGAACGAGACGGACGCAATGGCACCGTTTTCATCGCAATACGAGCACTTTTAAAATTGAGCAAATTTTAGACCCCTGGTCCAGATTCTGATCATCCTCCAACCTTCTTAGCCCAAGTTCTAGATAAGAGAATACCAAAATTTGGGGAATGTCAGAAACAACAATGTCCATCACTACACTGAGAAACCACCATATCGTTTATTAGTCCCAAACATTTTACTTTATTATAATCAAAGGAGTACAGGTACTGGTAGGGTTTGGTGATCTCTAGACCTAGTTCTTCCATAAAAACTTTGGGCATAACATTGTGCGAGGCTCATGAGTCCATAAGACAGTTATTAAGGATATTATCATGGAAATTTAAATATATATAGAATGGTGGAGAAGCATCAGAGCCATCCTCAATGTGTTGACCCACAGTAATGGTTGGGTTCTCATCGTGCAGACTAATTACGTCAGAAGATACAATAGAAGTAGTTGGTTGTAGAATTTTCATGGTAGATTTTTTGAAAGGTTCATTCTTCATCAATTATGTCAAAGGAATGGGGATATTGATCTTGCTCAGTTCATTTTCTAGGATAAAAGAGGTTGGTGGCATATCAACTTATTTTATTTCAGGGATTGCAGGTTTGGGTGGAGGAAGTTGTTGAGCTTTGGATGACATATCTTTCCTTGGATTTGGCTTGGGAAGGAATTCAAATTTTTTGTTTTGATCAGAGGTAGTGGCTTTGGGAGCCCCCTCTCTTGTCCTCAAATCATATTTTTGTGGGGGTTGGCTTTGAATAACTCCCTCTTCCCCTATCTAATTATCAAACTAATTTGACAGTTTTGCTACCTCATATTCTTTTTGCGTTAAGTGACTGGTATAATAATCAATTTCATTGAAAAGTATATCAGTTTCATCTACATCATCATTGTTTACATCTATCTCCTCAATCTGATTGTCTTGGAAAGGAGGTGCTACCCTTTGATCATCAACATTCCTCTTTTCTCTCTGCATTATCTGAGGTGCATCATTAGTCCTTCTGAACTGATTTTGATTTCTATTTCTAGCCCCTTGAAAATCCTTGTTTGGTTGTTTTGATTCCCATTTCATCTTAGCTATTTCAAATGTCAGATCCTTCAAAGTTTTGGGCATTTCATCAAGTTTGGGATCAGATGTGGCTAATTTAGAGGAGGCAAGGGAATCTTCTCTTCATTTTTTCTTGTCTTTATTAGATCTAGTCTTTAACCTGTCTGATGCCAAGATATTGGATTCAATATCAATGGTTTCTTCCTGCATGGACAACAGGGTGGTGGATCTTCTCTCCCTCAGCAATAGAGAGAAATATGCATCGAATTCAGTGGCATAAGTGATCTTGTCAAAGTCTTTGGTTGGTTTGATCTCATCTGGGATTCTACCATACATCTTATTGAATCTCTTGGTGAAGTCTAAAATAGATTCACCATTCATTCTCTTAAGAGACCCAAACTTAGTGATGTAGTAGAGATAATTTGTCCTATCTCCCCACTACTTTATGAAAGCTTCATCTAATGCCTCAATATCTGCGATAGAGTCTAGAGGAAGCCCCTAGAACCATTTTTTTACTTCCCCGTCTAGACTCTACACAAACAACCTCATCCACACATCTGCGTAGTCAATGTTGAAGTTGTCTACAAAGTTGTAGAAGGCTACCAGATGTTCCTCGACAATAACATCACCTTCCCCATTATATCTTGGTAAATATTTCATGTAATCTGTGGCTAGGAGTGCATGTAAGCCTACAAGAAGAACCAGGGTTTCATATTTGGCAGCAATTATGGAATTCATCTTGTTAGCATCCATGGCTTGAGCAATAGGAATCTGAAGATTTATAGGAGCTACAGGGGCGGATGCCGGACTGGATGATGAAGTAGACTTAGGAGTTGAAGATGTCTGAGGATCCTTGGAATTTTGATTATCGGGGCTAGAAAATTCAAGTTGCTTATGATGATGAATAGGAGTAGACTCTTTGGGAACAACTTTACTTACGAGGGGGAAGGTATATCTTTGAGCTACATTAGATTTTCTTATTTTCCTTTTTGGCTCAAAGACTATTGTGTTCTTCTCAGGGTTAGGATGATCCTTGGTGGCTTTCATGTGTTCATATTTGGATATGTTGAGTCCTTTTCTGGGCACCAATATTTCTTTCGTAAATTCTACTCAATGGAGTCACCAGGTGAAAGATGGTAATCTGTCTATGTCTGATATTTTTTTACCATCAAAGGTCATATCTATCCAATGTCGTTCTCCCAGGGAAATATATCTCGTTACTCCATTCCTTTGCAACGGTGCTAGAATATGTTGGTCCTAAAGTCTACACCTGACCGCTAAAGGGAAAAGCTAGGCCACCTCAAGTTTAGAATGGTTGATTTTTTTAATTTTTGTTGGTCAGTTAGAGGGTTGGTTTTACCAAGACAAGATAATGGTTGGGTTGGAAAAATGATAACTATGAGGGTCCTCCTTGTCTGGTGACACACTAATGACAGAAAAGTTAAATAATAGAGGTAAAAATAAAGGAAAAAACAAACCACTCAATGAATAATCTGTTGCAAGAAGTTCAATATTCAAAATATCATTTCAAGATATTAAACATGTATCAAAAACACAATTACTCCCACAGGTTGCAATAAAAATAAATCTTCATCAAAGCATAGCTGTTATCACAGGTTGCATATTACTAAAGACAAGTTATACAATAGTTGAAGGAAAATAAATGTACTTCACACAAATCAAAATTGTATTCAATATAAGAAACACATACGAGTTTGGACACAAATACACTGTCATCAATAGTATCTTCACCAGGTAGAGACATTTATTTCCTGCGCAAAATTGGTCCAACCAGTTGTTGTATTGATCTCTTTCCCCAAAAACTCCACCCTCAAAACATACAGAAACTGCATATTTATCAGAGTTGCAGAGGTTCTTGTCCATCTGGGACTGAGACTTAACTCTACATTAACAATGGTAGAACAATTTATTAACTTGACTAAAACAATGCTCGAGTACAAAAATGTATACTTCACACTTGACTTAATAAAAAAGAGTGGTTCTTATCAAACATAGAAGACTACTTATTATTCTTTAAACTAAAAAGAGTGTTGAACTGAATAATTAAAAACTGCCACTAGCATTGAAACTGGATTTATGCATGCGCTGGAATGAACTGGGATTGGCAGAAAAAGACTAAGAGCGACATAACTGATTTCTGCATTGAGCACTGGCATGCATGCGTAGTGTTTGAGTCCATTGGAGGATAACCAACTGTATTTGGTAGCTTCTTCACATTATTTTTTTGAGGAAGAGGTAGGTCTTTCGATGTTTTTTCTGGAGTCTTCGACATTACCTTTTTCTCGGTGATGGACTCGTCGCGATCTTCTACCTGTCTGCTTCTCCTCGTGACTTTCCTTTGATGATTTTCCTTAACACCCAGTTGGTTTCCACGCACTACTCTCATATTGGAACCTAGACGTGATATAAGCACATGATTGTGGAAGTTTTCAAGGGTGGTTTGGTTCCACACCACTCTGCCTCCTGCAATCCACCACCAAATTTCATGTACCTCTCTATCTATAACATGGTTTCGATTGTGAGACCACTCAAGGATGTTAACGTTCGAGCATTTTCTGTCCCCACAATGAAGTGTGGTCGTCGATCATGTTGCAATCTGCGATATGGGTAACCCTACCATTTTAGCACCCCTACTAAATTTTTCTTAGTCTTCCAGTTTTAGACCTCCTCTTACCCCATTTAGCGATGGTGTCAATTTGGAACTTTGGGACTTCGATGATTTTGGCCTACATTGATTTGAAAAACACTCATGGAGTGGTAGGGCTCAAAGCGACATGGCAGCCTGACGTTGCTTCGGTACTTCATAGGTTCGACACTTCAGGACTTCGAGACTTCAGGATGTAAAGCATGGAAATCTCTCAAAGTAGTACGGGCCAAGAGTGACGTGGTATCCTGACATCACTTTGGGACTTCGACGGTTCAACACATCGGACTTCGAGAGTTCCAAATATAAATCTTGGAAATCTCCTGAAGTAACTTCCCGGTTGACGTGGCAGTCTCTCGCCACTTTGGGACTTTGGATTTCGAGAGATTTTGAACACAAGGCATGAATATATCCCAAAGTGACTTTCTCTCAGTTGACATGGAAGTCTCTCGTCACTTAGGGACTTTGGGCTTCGAGAGATTTTGAATGTGAAGTGTATATAACTCCCAGAGTGTTGAACTCGCAAAGTGATTAACGTGTTCTTATCACTAATTAAACCTGGATTAAGCCTTTTTTATCATCTAATTATTTTGGGACTTCAGGGCTCTAGGCTTCAGAGAATTATGCTTGCTTTGAATGGAAAAAACTTGGAGTGAAAATGTTGTGAAGTGATGTGGTGGCCTAATGTCATATGATGTCATGAGTGTTGATGTGTCATGGAAATAAGGGTGAAACATGTCACGTGAAAATGAGCGGATGACATGCCCAAAGGTGCCTGCATTGAGTGCCACGCATCAACGCCAGATGGGTGCCAAGTGACTCTGATGGATGAGCACCATGCGTCTAAAATGGTGAGTGCCAAGTGTCTTCGACACTTCATCATTTCGATGTTTCGACACTTCAGGGCTTCTGTCTAGTCATTAATCCTTGTGCAAATTTGAAACTCTGAATGCATGAGAGCCGTTAATATGAACTGTACATGGGATCTCCACCGTTGAAAATTGAACCTGTCTGTTTTCTTGTATTTCAAGCCTGAAATGGACTACTCTGAATGATTCATTTTTTCTCATGGTTTTTTCCTATGCATACAACATACTTGATCGACCTACTGTAAGCTCAATTAAAGGAAAACAAGATGACAAGTAATTTAAACCAAATCACTATAAGTGTTTATCCTTCAAGAAAAACAGAAAAAATATGCACAGAGAGTCAGTCAAGCAAGACAACAAGGAAAACCAAGTTATTGAACAGATGGGAAACTGACTTTATCAACCAGAAGAGGGTAAAATTGACAAAGGCATGGGGAAATGAGTGAGGAGAGGCAGGGGTGCAGACCTAGGTTACAACATGTCTATACCACTTGCATATGTTCCAAGACCTATTTAACCTCAACCAACTCCTTCATGATACTTTCTCTTTGTTTCTCTACCCCCTCATATTCCTTAGTCATGCGGTCCTCAACCCTCTCTACTACTAAGTCATTATCATCCTCGGTGATTGTGTATTCCAAGATATCCTTATGTGCCTTTGCCTTTTTGTGCACCCCCCCTATTTGTATGATCGATCATTTTGGTGGCCCTACATCTTTTGAAGTTGTCATCGTTGAAGTTCCTTGTGTTTTTGTATCCCCACCTCATTATTCCTCCTACACATGGACATTATATTTATTTCCTGTCTTCCCATTCTTCTTTGGGTCATTGTCCTTTTTCTATTGTGCAGGATTAGGGCCTAGTTTCACATGCTGTGTTGGTTTATTGGTCGTGACACTTCCTCCTGCAGATGTCTTTGATGACCCTGTATCAATTTCCTTACCCTTGGACATGTCTTTGGTTATGACTGGGATCTTCCATTCATCCTCCCTGTCCTTTATTTTCCAATATACCTCTTCTATGTTGGTGCATTACCAAAGTTGTAACCATTCCTTGTCTGGATCCCTACACTCCTGGATCCACATATTGTGTCACCTAGCCTTGAAGTTGGTTATCCCCTAGTACTCTATGACCACCTCAAGATTTATTCGCCAGTTATTTGCTATATTTCTTTCATATCGCTTAGAAACCTAGCAAAGGTGTTAGCATTTCCACTTCTCTATTTTGAATCAGAAGTGCTCCCCAATGATCTGCATCATGTTGTGCGACATTGTCTTACTCTATCACATAAGTTTGAATAGGTAGTATAATTCCATCCAATCAACACTATCAACACAATCAACCAAGAATAGTGGAACTCTATTCCCAAGTCCTACGCATCCTTGAAGTCGTCTAGGAACAAATTTAACAAATACGGGGTCCATCTTAGCATGGTGTCATTTGCACACTATGTTGATGCTGCTACAACTCCTGCAGGGACCTACTCCTTGCGACATTTTCAAAGGATTTTGCATGCCATCATATTTGTTTCCATACCAGTGGCTACATTGTTGATTCATTTGATTATGATGCCTCATGATCCCCTTTCGGTTTCATAGGTTTTCTTCATTTCCTCTATGAGTGCCTGCTCCTTTGTTTTGTCGTCCATATATTGTGTGAGCTTCTCGCCATTTGATGGAAGTCCTGTGATGAACAAAATCAAATCGACATCGATGGACACTTGTATGTCCATCCACAAGAATCCTCCATGGAGGACCACCAGTAACTTCTTGACGCAGTTGTTAAAATTCCCCCCCCTGCCAAAATGAGGAATCTCCAGCAAGTGAAGTATCCCTATGTTTACCAATCCTATTATCCATTGCTTCGACTGCAACACTGGATCTCCTAGTGTCCCTCTACCTAGGCTCTCCATGTAAACTTCTTGTGTCAATTCTGGAAACTTGCTAGTGTCAGACACATCATGGTCTGCATATATTAACCGCTCGACGTAACCCAACAATCCTAGTATGGCCTACACCATATCTAGAATGTGAGGTAAAACTAAAGAGGCCTCATGATGCTTGTGTTGAGACCTCACGATGGTTTGTTTCCATTTTATCTATGTTGGTGCACTGGATGGCCTAGCCTCTGGTTCTCTTTCTTCCNAGGGTCCACGCAACATGAGGAAGTGGACCCTACCACCGGTTGTGACCTTGGCCTATCAGATTATGTTCTTTCACTATCAATGCCATTCATCTGGTGGGATTCTTTGGCCCTAGATGGTTTTTGTGGGTTTCCTGTCGCCGACAAGTTTTGGCCTCCTACACTTCTCCGTGATTCAATATCTATCCCGACCATCATCGGGGCCTGTCCCTCCTCCTCTACCAGTGTGGCGCTCACTAGTTCAGGTTGTGGTGAAGGAATCTTGTCAACATTGATGATTCCCTTTGGCTGTGTATAGACTTTTTCTTCCCCTATGGGTTCTTGCATTGACCTATGGTTGCTTCATGTTTTTCGTGCTGCTTGGCTAGCTGCACCAACCTTTGGAGGTTCCATCCTATGGAATTCTTTTTTCTGTTGTTGAAATCTAGTTGCTAGAATCTTCAAAATCTCCTGTTCACCACTTGTCTTTGTGCTCCTTAGATCTGTGTATGCTCAAATTCACAATGAGTGTTGTTTGGCTCGTGTTTCAGTTATATACAAGGTGCCATAAATGTCATGACTATCATTGGATATTCTTCCATTATTTCCATAAATGTTCTAAAAATTCTTCGGCATGCTTCGTTAAATTTCATAAATGCTTGGTTCATGCCTTTTCACCCTGATGACTAGTTTCTTCTTTTTCGATCGTTGGCCCATTTTCCAGTGCATCGCATATTTCTGTTGTGAATTTTCTATGGCACGTTGTGTTTTATTTTTTTCATTCATATCCTGCACATGGTAACTTTTACCTCTTGTCGCATTGGTTTCACTATCTTCTACATGCGGCATTTTCCAATCTTCTATCATTCAACCAACTTCCTCCTCTTTTTGTATTTTTCTCCTTTTTCTTATTTTGTCTTCCTTTTTCTTATTTTCTACTTTTTATTTATTTTTATATTTTTTCTCACCTATTATCTACTATAGTATACTATACACATGGTTCCCTTACTACACTGCAACTATTGAGAGTTAGTAGGTCGATTGTCCCTGTAAAGTTTCAGTCGACTACCGTTCACCATTCCTTTCATCTCTGCTCCTGCCAAGTCCTTTAGTTGCATATATCCTCCATCTGTGACATACTTCACTTCATATGGCCCTATACAACGCATTCTGAACTTACGAGGATGTTGTAGAATTTTTTTTTCATAGAGGAGAACTAGGTCTCCCTCCTTAAAACTCTTCTTCTTTATGTGTCTATCATGCCAGTATTTGTCCCTTTATTTTTGCACCTCTTGGTGGAATCCTGCCAGAATCATGTCTTCTTCTAGCTCCATCAGTTGACTTAACCTTTCCTTTATTATTCCTTCTTCTGTCATATTTGTAATTGTTTCTATGCGTAGACTAGCTACCAAAAATTCTAATGGCACCATTACTTCTTGTCCATACACCAATCTAGGTGGTGTATGTCCTATCAAATTATTTCATGTATTGTTGTATGCCCATAATACTATTGGGATTTTTAATTCTCAATCATCTCTATTCACATTGCAGATCTTTGTCAAAGCATTCTACAAAATCTTGTTGAAAGCTTCTACTATCCCATTTTCCTGAGGATGATATGGTGTACTCTTTTGGTGATAGACTTCAAATTCCTCCTTCATAGCCTAGATGGTACTATTAATAAAATGGTTTCCTTGGTCACTCATCAAAATCCTGGAACATCCAAATCTTGTGATCACCTGCTCAAATAAGAAGTGCGTTGATGTCTTTGCACTGCAATCCTTGACTCATGTTGCTTCTGCCCATATGGTTAAGTATTATGTCACAACAATGATATGTATTTCTACTGACCATCTTGTTGGTGGATTAATAGGTCCGACATTTCCCACTTGTCAAATACCTGAAGAGTTACTTGGGGTCTTAGGGGCATCTCATCCCTCTTATTAGGTTTTCCCACTCTATGACAGGCATCATAGTTCTGGCAATATTCCTTCACATATTTATGAAATGTTGGCCACCATAAACCTGTGCGCAATATCTTATGTGCGATATATTTTCCTACATAGAGTCGTCCAGCTATACCTTCATGAGCTTCTGCTAAAACCATAGTCCTTTCATGTTCCAATACACACATTATCAAGATGTTTTCTATGCCCATATTGTATAAGTGACCTGCAATGAGTTGATATTCTATAGATCTGACTACCATATTTTTCTTCAGTGCAGTACTAAACTCCTTTGGCACAACTCTTTTACTCAATAATTTAATGACATCAGTGAAGTACTCATCAGCTACATGTACTAAAAATAACTTTGCATCGGGGAATTTTTCTTCCAAGTTAGAAGGTTCTTCTCCATTGGTGACCCTTGACAAGTGATTAGGGCTTGCATTCAACTTCCCTGGTTTAACTATTACCTCAAAATAAAATTCCTGGAATAATAACAACCATCTACAAATCCTCCCCCCCAACATTGTCTTGTTGACTAGATATTTGAGGGAAGAATGATCTATGAACATTTTAAAATGATTTCCCAATAAGTAATGTCTGAATTTATGAAGTGCATACATCATGTGTAGGCCTTCTCTTTCTGTGGTGTTGTAATTTTGATTTGATTCTGATAACTTCATGCTTGTAAAGGCTATAGAATGATCTAATTCACCTACTCTTGGTTGTGCCAGAATTGCTCCAAGTGTTATTTCCGATGCATCTACATGCACATGAAATGTCTTTTCCCAGTACAGAAACACTAAGATAGGTGTTGTCACCATATTCTCCTTCAAAGTATCCAATCCTTGTTTGAAATCCTCGTTCCACTAAAATTTGGTGTCCTTCTTCAACAGTTTATCCATCGACATAGTAATTTTTGAATACACTTTGATAAAATTTATGCAGTATCTTGTATGTCCAAGTGTGGCTCTTAACTGGTGCATTGACTTTGGTGGTGGTAAGTTCAAAATTAAAACAATCATAACAGGGTCAACCAGTAAACCTTGTCTTCACACTATATGTCCCAAGATTATCCCAAAAGATGTATCGAAAATGAATTTATTGATGTTTAAGGAGATTTGACATTTCCTGCATATTTCCAACATTAGTCATAGGACTTCTACATGATCTTTCAAAAGACTAAAAATAGACTAGTCATCCAGATATACTTCTAAAAACCGATGTATGAACTCCTTAAAAGCATCTATGACCACCCGTGAAAATATATTTGGTACATTCTTCAATCCAAAGGGAATAATTGTATACTGATATGATACCCATTATGTAGAAAATGTGATCTTGTGCCTATCCTCTAGAGCTATTTTCATCTGATGATAACCTAAAAATCCATCTATGAATGAATATGTTTCCTGGCCTCCTACATTCTCCAAGACCTTATTTATAAACATGGTAGGGAAAGGATCATGTAAGAAAGAATCACTTAATTTCCTTAGATATAAAAAAATTCTTATCCCTCCTTGCTTCTTTTCATAGACTACCATGGGACTGATCCATTTGGATTCCTCCACTGGCTCTATGATACCAGCTTCTAACATTCAATCAATTTTTTCTTTCACTTTCTGCTTATATACTGAATTCATCATGTAAGGTCTATGTCTAATAGGTCTAGCATCTAGTTTTAGGGGTATCCTCATCTCACCTAGCTCACATGTTATTCATTTCATCTCTATAAAGGTTGATGGAAACAAGTCATTGTATTCAAACAGTAACTATGTTATCCTTTCTAGTGTCTCCTCATCCCAGTTGTCTCCAATGCTTGCCATTTTAGGGTTTTCTTCTGTCACAATGTTGAATTTCTTGACCTTGATTGGTGTATAAAATGCCTTTGACTCCAGAGATGGACCTTCCACCTCTCTTTCTCCTTCAATCTATGTTATTTGAATGTTGTGTGGATAATCTTCATCTAGTGCTTCCTCTACGAAATGATAACATGAGAGTAAATATTTGACTATCTTTATTTTCTTTTGTTGATATTCTATTATAATTTCCACCTCAAGTTCCTTAAAAAATATCATTCCCTGTATCAACTTTAGGGATGAATCAATATTGGGGTTCTCATGCTCAAATGGGAAATTTACCACAAAATTATGTTCTAATACTGGCCATTTTGTAGTGTCTCTGCACATCTCCTAGTCTATGAATCAGTTCCCTAGTATCCCTTCCAATGTATGAATGAAGTAATGAGGCCATTCCTCTAGTGGTGTCAACCTCCATTATGTTCTGCATTTATCTAGGTTCTCAACTATCCTTCCTCGTCCATCACACTTCTACAATGTATTACTCCCATGTTCTTCACAAACTCTAATGGGTAGTAACCGATGTGAGTGGGAAATCCCTCTTACGAACTTAGAATTTAAGGGCTCTAATCATGCATGCAGAAAATGACCATTTAAAGGCCTCTACTTTTTTCTATTCTCCCAACACAAAACCCCACATTCATGCAATACAAAGGTGCAAACAATATTAGGTAACTATACCTTAAATCCTTCATTTGATGTTGATCCCTTCGCTTTCACTCGCTCTTTGATTGCAAGCCTCCTCCCAAAGCTGACCTGCATTCACACATAGACAAACAGAGAGTTGCAAGCATTCATTTCATATACTAATTGTTGGGTTAGATGTGACAATATCATAAAATAAATACACAATTTGAACACATAATATGGTGGGACGAAAAAAGTATTCCTTTTTGTATTAATCTTCATAAGAGTAAACTTACAATATGTGGCCAACACTTCTCTTCAAACCTAGTCCTGGGATCCTCTTCACAATGCACCAATTACTCAACCTCACAATACAATTGCGGGAAATTGGGGAAAAGGGGGAATAAATTTGGGTTGAGTTTCTATGCTCTTCTTCTTCCTTTTTTTTCAAATGGGACCCCTACCCCTTCTTTTATAGGTAGTTATCCGGTTGAATGACTGGCCATAGGCAGTCAAACAGTTTTAGCAATTTCTCAAAACTATGTTTCTCGTCTGCAACTTTCCATTTTTCGTTCTTTTGTCAGTATACATGGGCTATAGAAGGCTTTCATGCATATGCATGAGTGCACACGTGGGTTGTAGAAGGCCAAGATGCGTATGGCTCAAAAAGAGGGCTTTTTAAAAGAGATTGGCTCAAGAAAATAACAACTAGTAGGGCCAGAGGCCAGGTATGCAGGCCAGAGGCCAGGTATGCAGGCCAGGTGCAAATTAGGTTTATAAAATATGCCCCCTAAAGTGTGAGTTCAGAAGAGAATTTGATGGCTGAAATACTTTACCAATCTTCATCAATGTGCCAAGTGAGTGAGCCCAGGGACCACTATTTGGGAGCTGCCATCTGAAAAATAACAATTTATCTCACCGAGGATGGTTAGGCATGTGGACAAGAGACAAACTGCAGAAAGGTTGACACGAGCTTGGTAAAAACTTCCCTTGGACAGTGGCACAACAAATGATGAGACTCAAACAACATGATATTGACATAAGTTGATGATGCAAGAGGCAACGCCAACTCTCCATATGTTCAGAGGAATAACCAAACAAAAGAGGACATGGTTGTATGATAACAACTTCCTAAGGTCATACTATATCCCAGATCTTTGATGAACAAACAAAAAGATGTGCTTTGTCCAAGGGAGACTCCTTGTGCTGCCAACAAAAAGAAGGTACTTTTCCCTTCCTCTTTTCAGGGTATATTTGATTTTTTTTGTCTTTTTTCAATAATTTTGGAAAGCTTTTGAAAAAAGAATAAAATAATGTTACGTTACAAAGGAGGAAAGAGTGTCTCTAACATACTAGTTCCATGTGCAAGGAACACACTGATGCTCAGAGCAAGGGGACATATGCAGAAAGGGGACACTTGGAAAAAACCTCCATGGGCCAAAGGTGTCAAGACGTAGAGGCAAAGTGCTACAAGGCTTGCGTATAAGTCATGCTTCATATGGTTCAGTTGAGAGAAACATGGAGCCGACATTAGGCCAAATACGTAGGTATGCAAATGCGATTAATAAGACACACAATGGTAACATCCTTCGATGTAATTTTAATGAGCCCAGATAAGGTAAGCTTGTCTAGTTTTTCATTTTTAGAGAGTCTGAATAAGCGTAAAAGAAGACTCCACTGGGGTACCTTTTTTCAAAAATAGTCTAGTCAGTTCGAAAAAGGGGTAAACTAGCACCAAAAAGACAGCTATTCAAAACCATTTTAATGAGTGTGATAAAGACAAGGTCACTTGGCAAATTTTTCATTTTTAAGGAGTCTAGAAAAAGCTTAACTATGGACTCCATAAAGGTTGTTCTTCTTGGCCATTTTAATGAGTGTGAAGAAAAAAGGTCACTCAACGATCTTTTCAATTTTAGGGAGTCTGAAAGGAGCTTGACTATGGACTCCATGGGGGTGCCTTTTTCATAAATTTAGTCCCTCAGGCCCGAAAAAGGGGGGTAAAATTACACCTGAGGATACTCTTCTAGAGAACTGAAGTTCCTAGAGTATACCTTTGTTCGTACAGTTGACCATCTGGACCGAAAAAGGGGTAAACTACCGTCAGATAGACGAGCCTTCAAATTTCAGTTTAACAAGCGTGAAAGACAACAAGATCGCTCGACAATATTTTCATGTTTTAAAGGGTCTTAAAAGGGCTTAAAAGAAGACCCGTTGGGGGCTACAACTCATGTATGAAACTGGTTCAGGTAGAGCCTGTTGTTAGGCTCGGACCAAGAGTCTCTTCGATAGTCAACTTGGAAAGTCTCCCAAAAGGGAAGAAAACACAAACCACAGTGTAAGTCCTCCCACGGTATAGAAACCGTATTCATGGATTCAAGGATAGCCTCATCTGAAGGAAATTCAAAATCTGATAAATCACGCAAATGAGGGTCGAAAGTCCCAAAGGGTGAAGTAAACTGACCATACTCCATATGATGATGGAGATTCTAGCCAGGACTGGCAGGGTCTATTAGCGAAGAATCACAAGCATGAGGGCTTGAGGATCTACAAACAACGAGAATAGACTTAGAAGGATACTCAAGACCACTTGGACCAAGAGGGGGAAGCAAGGGCTCCCATGCCCCCATTGGATAAACCAATGGATCAAGTGTTGATTCCAAGTCTTGAGAAGGAAAACATGATTACACAAGTTCTTGCTCAGAAGCAATTGAACACCAAGGATAAGATTCCACATAATTAACCCGTGGCGAGGTGGAGTCTACATGAACACTAGGAATATATAAAGGGGCAGCCTAAACTAACCTTGAATTAGGATGATGATTATCAAATGCCAACTGGTCAATAGTGATAATGCTTCCATTGTGAGGGAAATGCATCACCCGGAAGAGCATATATACCACAACGTTCATAGCATATACATAATCATGCTCGAGAAGCATATTGAAATCTAATGAGCCTTTCACCACTATAACATAGACATGGAAAATCTTCCCACCTAACGAGATAGGAAGCTAAGGAAGAACCCCCAAATATTCACTAGGATGTTTATCAAAAGTCAACAGCTCATGGGAAGCAGACACAAGCTCGAGAGATCCCAAGAATTTCTAAACCGAGGAGGATAAAATACTTGCAAAGGATCCTTCATCCAAGATACATTGATAAATGTTTGTTGAATTAACTTCAACCCTTATTTGAAAGGGTGTAGAAGAAGGAAGACGAGGCTCAACAAAGTCATTCCAATCAAAGGAAACCATCCTAGGGCTTGGAGGGGGTGTACTCAGAACGAGTGGAATGCCCCCTTGTTCTGAAAGTATTGAACTAGAAATGCTAAAAACATAGTCGATAAACACATCACTCTCTAAGAGAAGAGTCGGATTAGCCTACGACTGCATCAACGTGACCACTTTCTCAACCAATGGTTGAATAGGATGAGAGACTACATGGTATAAAGGCACCTCACCCCCAAAAAAGAAGTGGGATCATCCGATGACTGCATCGGCATAACCACTTTCTCAACCAATGGCTGAATAGGCTGAGAGACTACAAGGTCTAAAGGCACCTCACCCCCCAAAAGAGGAATGGGATCAGTCGATGACTGGATCGGCATGATCACTTTCTCAACCAATGGCTGAATAGACTATGAGGAAACCTTAGACTACTCAGAATCAGAAGAGTTTGCAGACAGGGACCACAATCTTCGTACCTCTAGAAGGCCAAGGCACAAATGAGTAAGGTGATCTCCCTTGCAAATATTACAAGGGAACTTAGGCTTATGTCCTATCTGTCTATGTTTCTCAATAGAATTAATGCCCCTAGCATGACTAGTAGTGGTTGGTTGCACATCTCCAACATGAATTGTAGAGGTTAGTGATGGGTCAATAACATGACTTGCAAAGGCTATAGACCTATTACCAGTATGACTAGCAGTGACTAGAATTTTTCCCCTAGCATGACTTGCAGAGGGTGGGTGCTTTCCCCCAGCATAACTTGCAGAGGCTAGGTGTTGGTATTCAATATGACTTGCAGAGGTTGTCGACCTATCTCCAACATGACTCACAGAGGTTGGTGATTTCTTCTTCCTATTCTTCCTCTTTCTATTTTGTTTAGACTTCTGGTTACTAGTAACTGTACTTTAACCAGAGGCAGGAGAAGGAGGAGGAGAAGACTTTGCTGATGAAGAAACATCAATAGGGTGCCCATGACTTAAGGTGCTTAACTGAGAAGCATCAAGAGAATTCAGGACATTTGGAATGGTACCCAACCAAACCGATAATCCCACATTCAACCGAGGAATGTACAAAGTAGCCATCAAGGGGACAACAACGTTTCCAAAGAAAGGAAAAGCACAAGAATCCCCTTGCGAAGGGGTTCCTTGGTTGGTATCATCGGTAACTTTATCCATGAATATATTATGCATAGGTTCTCCCCTTGCAAGATCGTTCAAGTCCGTAAAATTCTCACACTGACTCTGGAAAATCAATGTTATCAAAACAAACCCCTATAAAGAGATGACTCCATGTTTCTAAGCGGAAGACCGAAAACATCCTATCGACCAGTGGAGTGGGCGGTCTACCACCCTAGGTCAAAGACCCAAATCCATGATTGACTAACTCACTATGGAAAACTAGGGAGGACAGAGCACACACTAGAAAAAATCCTAAAGGAAAATCAAGCAAAGGACTAACTAGTTGGAAGAACAGTTACACCAACCAACACTAGAGCAACTTACCAGTGCAAGTGCAACTTGAATATGGAGGCACCCTCCGGGTATACTCTGCAAAGTGTGGCCCGATGTCTTCCCTAGGTATTGCGGTATACCCCTGCAGCCACCTGTGTAAGTCCCTAAAGTAAATAAAACTAGGTTGCCAGCTCATGAACAATCACTAGGCGGGTACAATCGACAATCGGGTGGACCGCAATGAGCAGGGTATCAAGCCTAAAACCTATCAAGGGTATCGAAAGAAAGTGTTCCAGAATATGACTGAGGACCTTGAACGGATTTGAGACCCATAAAACTCCGTGGCAAATGTGATCAACAGAATCCCAAGACAAGTCCTCTATATGCATTCCCCACTACGCTTGGTCTAGCTTTGGAGGGGTTATCTTCGCTACCTTTCCGCACGCGACCTCTTGTTTATCCCTTGTGTTAGAGGGGGGTCCTGGATAATTTCCATGTTACTAGACTTCTACACTCCTTAGCACAGACTTGTATGTTTGTTTTAATGGCCTTGAAGAGTTTCCTCTCCAACCTAATTCAAGGCCCTAACCCTAAACTAGTTGATGGACCCTACAAACATAAAAGTATAGTTATTTTTAATTAGCATTCTTTTTAAGGCTTGATTTACTCAACAGGTGTGGTAGTGCAACTGATGTAGTTAAGAATCTTGCAGAAAAAAGAAATGATAAGAACACTAGCAAAGAAGGATTATCTTTCTTATTTTTCTTTTGAAATGCTTTTAAGATAAGAAGAAAACACAACACTATGCTAATTTCTTTTTCTTTTTCAAATAACAATGCAAGGCAAATGCCAAGAAAGAAAGAGAACTAACAAGCTATTTTATATATATATATTTTCTTCCTATCAAAGCAAAAGTAACAAAATATTCTAAAATAAGCTAATGAATGCATGATTCATGGCCCCCCCGGCCATGAGGGGGATTTTTTTTTTTAAATGCAACTCATTTTTCTCAAAATTTCAAGCTAAAAATAAGTTTTAAAAGCTAAGAAACGAAAGAAATCTTTTAATGAAAAAGCAAGCTATGTTGGAGTCCAACCTAGGATAAAACTGCTATGACAGAGACTATAATTAGACAAGAAAATCCCTGAAAAAAAATGACTCTTGACAGGAAAGAGGATGACTGCCTCTTCAAAAACATTTCTAGACAGACACGCGACTATCACTTCAACATCCAGCGTATGCACGTGGTCTATCCAAGGGCAGGGCTCATATGCACACGTGTAGGCCCAATAAAGGCTATGTGTGCCTCTGTTTCTCCTCAAAAAATAAAGACAAGCAACTAAGCTTTGGTAGGGAGTACTGGTATTGAAAACCAGAACCCCTTAAAGGTGAAAAAACTTACTTTGACAAAGAAGAGGCAAGAAAAATTTAGCAAAACAAAGCTAATCTTGAGGTTTTTACCTGACTATGGACTGTTCAATCAGAGACCTAGAAGGACCCAGAAAATCCCTGAGAAGGATCACTTCTGCAGGGGAGAGGATGACTGCCTCTTCCTAAGAAGGATTTCCTGGGTTCTCAGACACACAGCTAGCACTTCATCAGCAAGAGCACATACGCGGGCTAACTAAAGGAAGGGTGCATGCATACATGTTCTGTCCCACTACAGGGCATGTATGCCTCTTAAGACTCTCAAAAAATGAAAAGAAATAGTCTAGTAAGCAGAGCAGGGAAGACGGGTATTGAGAACCAGAACCCCTGAACACTCAGACTTCTTGCAGAAACTCAAAAAAGGCAGTAAAACCAATTTCAAATACCCAATAAAAAATCCCCAAAGAACCCTAGAGACTCCCCAGTGGAGTCGCCAATTCTAATGTGAGTGGGAAATCCTGCTTACGGACTTATCATTTAAGGGCTCTAATCATGCATGAAGAAAATGACCATTTAAAGGCCTCTACTTTTTCCTATTCTCCCAACACAAAACCCCACATTCATGCAATAAAAAGGTGCAAACAAGATTAGGTAACTCTACCTTAAATCCTTTGTTTGATGTCGATCCCTTCGCTTTCACTTGCTCCTTGGCTGCAAGCCTCCTCCCAAAGCTGACCTACATTCACACATAGACAAACAAAAAGATGCAAACATGCATTTCATATACTAATTATTGGGTTAGATGTGACAATATCATAAAATAAATACACAATTTGAACACATAATATGGTGGAACGAAAAAAGTATTCCTTTTTGTATTAATATTCACAAGAGTAAATTTACAATATGTGGTCGGCATTGCTCTTCGAACCTGGTCCTGGGATCCTCTTCACAATGCACCAATTACTCAACCTCACAATACAATTGTAGGAAATTGGGGCAAAGGGGGGATAAATTTGGGCAGAGTTTCTATGCTCTTCTTCTTCCTTTTTTTTCAAATGGGATCCCTACGCCTTCTTTTATAGGTAGTTATCCGGTTGAATGACTAGCCATAGGTAGTCAAATGGTTTTAGAAATTTCTTGAAACTCTGTTTCCCATCTGCAACTTTCCATTTTTCATTCTTTTGTCAGTATACACAGGCTATAGAATCCCTTCATGCATATGCATGAGTGCACACACAAGCTGTAGAAGGTTAGGGTGCATATGGCTCAAAAAGAGGGCTTTTTAGAAGAGCTTGGCTCAAGTAAATGGAAACTAGTAGGGCCATAGGCCAGGTATGCAGGCTGGGTGCAAATTAGGTTTATAACAATAACCTTTTACAATGATACTAGTCCTGAATTATTTCCTTGTGCACACCCCACCATCTTGTAGGTGTTTCCTTGAGTGAAATATTGTCGCGTAAAAGTGTTAAGACCATGGTCTTTCTTCGGTTACCAAAAAACGGTACTGAAGTAATCTAAAGTGTTGGAATTTTCATCTTCTTGGGAGGGAAGAAGTCTCACCCAAAGTGCAATCGAGACAAGAAAGAGAGGGAAGGGTAAGGAGAATACTTAGACAAACCTCTAAGTTATCAAGACTCACTATAGTCTTGCGCAAGATAGACTAAACCTGTAACAATTATGAGCAATTCTTAACTGGGAATAAAGAAACAGAGCTGTGTTTCCATTCATACATAAGAATTTAAGTATATCAGACATAAAATATAATACAAAACAACATTCCATTCATGCATTAAGACTAAATACAGAGGATATATATTCAAAATTTAGGCCTCCAATTATATTATCATATTAGTTTCTTCTCACAACTTGATCCTCATACATAAGCACTCAGAGGATGTTCTTCATCAGATATGAGACAATATTGTAGTCTATTTCTCCTTTACATATAGACTGATACAAAACTCTGATACATTGATAGTCTGGTTCTTACCCAAATCTCTAAAACTTAACTATGCTAATAGTATAGACTATTACAACAGTGACCCTCGTCACAACAACAACAACAACAATGATAACATCAACAATTCTAGACTAACAACCCTAGAAAACAATAACAACACTAAAACCCAATAACCCTTTTACAATCCTATCAGTCTCATATGTATAATATGATCTTTAGATTTGCTGGTTGAGAACCCGAGAGTTCTCTCTTCTTCTTGATCTTGTTCCAACTTCTTTCCTCAATCCTGTTGTTGTGTTGTTTCTTTCCTTAGTCCATTGTCCAGCTCCTCAGAAGTTTGTGCAACTTTTTTTCTCCAAAATGACGTTGCAATGTGTTCTATGCAACTTCTATTCAACAAAACGAAGGGCCCAACAGGCTCCAACCACAATCCTTGACTCACCCTGAGTCAAATCTTCAGCTCTTCAGTGGTATCTAGTTTGGCTTGTTGTTCTCTCTTTCCTTATCGTTTCAAATTGATTTCATTTCCATCTTGGACTGGTTCTGCTTTATATTCTTCAAACAAAGGGCCCAACTCAGGTACGAGTTATAGGGCTCTCTTCCTAACTTATTGAAAGGTGTCCACTTTTTCCTGCCACTTTCTGGCAAGTAGTGAAGCTTCAACAACAAACTTCTCAGTGGCATATGCGATGCACTCTTTTGGCTTTGACACAACTAAAGAGTTCCATTCCGAGTAAGCTATGGCATCCACTTGATGAATCTGTAGATACATTGTCTGGACTACAGGTTGAAACTCTTGAAGTTCCTTCTTAGCCACAGTTTGGGCTTCATATAGTGCATTGACGTCATTTTCAGTGTGCTGGATTTTGTCAAATTTATCTTGTTGTTCCAGTGGATCCAGGGTGTTGGTTGCTTCTTCGTTGAGTGATTGTATCTTCACACACAAGTCCTCCAATGTTTGGTTGCACCTTGAAATGATTCCCATCCAATCGCTAACCTCTCTCAAGATATTTGTAAATTCTGCAGTCTGTTTCCGCAAGGTTTCTCTTATGTTGTTTCCTTCCAAGACGATTTTCTCCATTTGATCTCGTAGCTTCCCAGGTTGCATTTCATCTTCTCTCTTACTGTATCGCAGTTGTGCCTCAATATTTTCTTCTCTTTCTACCATTTCTGACCAGGCTACATGAATTAATTTGATATACTCTTTAGGCTCACTTGTTTTGTTGGATTTTGGAAGCTGAGGCGTTGTATTTCTCACTGTTGTCCAGGCGTCTATAGTTTTTCCTTTACTTTCTCTATCTTCTGATCTACCTGAACCTTTGAGTATTCCTCCTACGTTCATTGTTCTTGTGCAAGGAGTCCTTCTTGATTATAGAACTCGGCTTCTCATTCGTCCTGTTGGATCCTCTACTCCAATTCCTCAGTCGAGGCTCTAATTATTCCTACTAGATATGTTGTTGGTAACTGATAAAGCTCACTCAATGAAGAAGCGACATACAAGGCTACTCAGACTTGTAGTGGTAGTCCAATGGCCATCGATTGTATGGATGGTGTCTCAACCTCTTCTTCTTCTGGGGATGGACCTTGTAGTTGATGTGAAATTCTAACCTTTAGAGCCATTGGGAGTAGAGGGAAAACTTATGTCTTTTCCATAAAAAGATGCAACAGTTCCACACATCATTGTAGATCCTATAATATTGGCTCCAGTTGTTATTTCAAAGATGTTTTTTTCTTCCCTGATGCAATTTTGGGTTCCTTCATAATCGTTTGTGCTCCTGCCTCTTTCTTTAATGAAACTTCTGGAGTTTCACTTATGTTGATGGAAATCTCAACATTGACTATTGAGAGAGGACTCTGGGTGCATGGAACTTGTAGTATTGGAACAATTTGACTCTCCATCGAAGGCATAGTGCCTAGAATGGGTATCGATGGAGTGACTAACTAGATAGAGGCTAATGGCTCAAGGTAGTACATTCTGTTACATTTTTAGGTGGGTCAGGGAGATCCAGCTACATGGACTCAGGCGAAGTGGGTTGGGATTGAATGGTGGTGTCTTGCAATGGCAATGAGGCTTGTGGGGGAGATGGAGGTTTCTCAATGATGATGGTTGTGGCTATGGTGGTGTCTAGCTCAGGATCATATGTTATGTTAATCACAGTCTTAGTATCTCGAGCGACTGCTCTAGTACGAGGTATAGTCGAGGGTATCAGTTGTAGGTTCAATATATTTACAGGAGATATACTTGTTCGTGGATTCTTGATTGAAGGGTCCCCTATGAAAGCAATGGATAGGATTTCATTGACATATTTTTCTGATATCATGGCTTGGTATGGGAGCTGTTAAAACATAGTCAATATCCTCTTCTTGTGATCCAAAGTTTCCACATCCTCTTCATCTCCTAAGTCCATAAACATATATACCTTTTGTTTCTTCTCTGTTGGGCCGGAACTCGGCTCGACTCCTTCTTCCTGACCCTTTTTCTTAAGGAGCTCTGCAGGAAAGAGGTAGTGCATGCTATATTTGCATGGATTGTTCTTGATGTCAGTCCATGACATGAATTCTATATCAAATGCTTCCTCATCGAGGTATAAGGGGAGAAACCTGGAGTGGAATTCTTCGGGCTTCACATGCCTTGTCTAGACAAGGGTATTGTGGTGATTTAGGCCAAAGGAAATATTCCTGATATTGAGGTTAAACAACTCATGTGGTATGTGCCACCACTGATTTGCGTTGATTAACTGAGTATACCATTTTTCAAAGGCGGTGTTGTTGAACTCCATGTTCTCCTAATCTGGCCTTACATGCCATGGCTCAAACATTTTTTCCAAGCGACCTTTTTTCATTGGTGCTAACTATCTTCCCATGGGTGGCTTCCATTTCCACATTTCAAATGCTACTAGTAGGTATCCATATGTGAAGGTTTCACCTTTATCCCGAGCTTCCTCAAAAGCTACCAAGAGTTCCTCTAGTCGGTAGCTGCACCAGTTGAACACAACTCCATTTGTGCAAAAGTCGTCTACTAAAAGAGCGTCTAAGGTGCATTCACCCTTGTAGTAGGAACGCATGAACTTTCTTTCAATTACATAGTAGTCCATCTGGACTGTCTCCAAAATGATTGGGTCAATCTTCATTTTTCTTCCACCTCTCTCTCTGTGGAACTTTTCATATAGGCTAACTTCACCTTTCTTCTTCCCATGCTTGCTTGATCCCTGAAATAATTTGGACACATCCTCACCCTTGAGAGATAATACGATGAGCTGGTGGATGTCGTTTGCATGAATCATATATCTTTGGTCAATCCATAATATTTTTTTGTGCACTCATCTTATCAGGACCTTTTTGCACCACACAACCTCGCCAATGGTCTCGAAGACTGGTAGATCCCTAAGGGGCATGATTGTGGACTTGAACAGGTTGATAAAATATGGATTTGAGACAAACTGCATGCCTCCCAATGTATCTGGGACCAAGTCCTAGAACACGGAAATGTTCATCTGTGGAAACAATACCTTGTCCATCAGATCAAGGTCTAGAAGTTTCACTTGATTTGTCTTCCCCTTGACATCTCGGAAGATCTCGATCCTAGGATCATACGACTCATCTGGGATTGATTATTTGGGAGCTAAACTCTAGACTCTTATTTCTCTCGACATGCTAGCTCTGAGGTGCTGATAAGATGGGTGAGTTCGGGTCAGATTTGTGACAGGGGAATGAAAATCTCTCAGGGTATGCATGATTACAGAAAATTCAAAATCAGAGTGTAGCTAAAAACAAATAGTGATTCTCGCTTTGTGCATTCATGGGGTCTTATAATTGGATAACTAGAAATATATGTAATGCGCACATAAATAAACTTATCACTAAGCTATAAATGAAATCTTAGGCTTAGGTGTCTGACGAGATGGATAACGAGGTAAGATCTATCAATTGATCTTGTCTTTTAATGAATGGACTGACAGGCACGTGGTCGAGCTAAGGGGATTAAATTTTTAATGGCTAAGAATCACGATGGAGATATCGATGGAATCTACATGTATCATGCCTTTATTGTTTAATGGAAAGTTTTGATGGGTTACGGTGGTTATCATAAAGCGTATGATTGGACCGGATGTGTCTGGCATGTGGGTTGTGATCTAGTTCAGATTCACCCTCCCTTTGACCACAATGGGTCTCCCCATCATATTTAATGACTTCATTTAATGTAATGGTGGCTCTTCTGATACTTTGTAGGCAGTTCTACACAAAAGCAATGCTTAGACTAAAAAACAATATGTGTTGTGGCACATTCAATGCACACTTCGACGTTATTAACTAAATTAAAGAAATTACAGGAAATGAAAATATAACTACTATACATGCTCCTTTGGAATAGAGCAGCAGTGCTTTGGTTCAAGCATGTGAAATGTAGGGTTTCATGTGGGCACCATTCACCCATCCTAGCTGAAGGATACCATCTAGTTGTGCTAGCCTAACTACACCAGATTGTCGAATTTCCGCAACTATGAAGGGGCCCAACCAATGCATGCACAAATTTCCTGGATATTTATGATATCGTCTATCATAAAGTAGTAGCTTATCCCCTTGCACAAATATTTTGGAATTAATATTCCTGTCATGCCAAGATTTTTGTCTATATTTCTCAACTGCCTGATGAAAATCCACTAGAAATGTTGCTTCCTCAAGTTCTTGTAAGTCTGCAATCCTCTGCACAATTGATTCATCATTTGTCATGTGTGTATCATGTGTTATATAGAGACTAGGGGTAATAAGTTTTGTGGGTACAACAACTTCTTTCCCATAGAACAACTGAAATGGGGTATACTTATGCATCTTCTTTGTGGTATTCATGTAAGCCCACAAGGTTGTTGGAACTCTATCATCCCAGTCTTCCCTATTTGCGCAACATACTTTTGTTAGTCCTATTTCCATAATTTTATTGAATGCCTCCACTGTACCATTAGCTTGTGGATGGTAGGTAATTCTCTTATGATGTTGTATAAGTAATTATGTTGTCAACGTTGTGATTATGTTGCTGATAAAGTGACTACCTTGATCAGTGGTCAAAATTCTAAGACATCCAAACCGAGTGATAAAGTTCTCAAAGATAAATCTAGTTGTTGTATCTGTCAAACAGTCTTGAATTGCCTCTGCTTCAACCCATCTTGTGAGGTAATCAGTTTTGATAATGATGTATCTAGCCTTTGAGTGCTTAGCCAGGGGGTTGATCGGTCCAATAAAATCAATAGCCCACTTCTCAAATGCCTGAAGTGCTCTGACTAGATGAAGGGGTAATTCATCTCGGTGTGACGACTTTCCTACTATTTGGAAGGTGTCACAATATCTAGCATATTTAAATAATGTAGTCCACCATAATCTAGCTTGAAGTACCTTCTGTGTTGTAGCTTGACCTTCAATATGTCCTACCGCAACTCCACTATTGCATTCCCATAGGATATTGTGCCTTTCATGGTTCAAGACACATCACCTAAGGATGTTTTCAAGTCTCAATTTGTAAAGTTGTCTAGAAATCAATTGATAGTCTATTGCGTGAACCACCATATGTCACTTCTGGGTTGCGGAGTAAGTTTCTAGGCAGGTCCCTGTATTGAGGAAGACAACAATGTATTCAAGATACTTTAGGATGGCCTCAATCTAGAACAATTCCATGTTCAGGATTTGATCATCAATTGCTCCACCACTTTCCCCTGACTCCAACTTGTAATGGTGATCTGGACCTACATTACATCTTCCTCGTTTGACAATTACTTCAAATGAAAACTCTTGAAAAAGAAGTAGCCACCTACAAATTCTTCTTTCAAGTACTGGTTTATTGACTAGGTACTTCAATGCAGAATGTTCAGTAAAAAACTTGAAATGAGAGCCTAACAAGTAGTGTCTAAACTTTTGTAATGCATAAATCATATCTAAACCTTGCCTTTCAGTGGTTGTGTAGTTGCACTCAGCTTGCAATAGTTTTATGTTCGAAAAGTAGATAGGATGTTCCATATTTCCTTCCCCTGGTTACTCTAGAATAGCTCCCAAGGCGATGTCTAATGCATCCACATGTACATGGAAATCAATTTCCCAATTGAGAAATATCAAAATAGGTGCAGTACTTAGTTTTTCTTTGGGAATGTCAAATTCCTTGCCACACTCTGTCCATCGGAATAATTCAAACTTCATCAACAATTTCTCAAGGGGTGCATTGATAGTTGCATATCTTTTGATGAACCTACGGTAATATCATGTATGTCCCAGCATGGAGCGCAACAATTTGGCACTTGTATGTGGCAGCATGTTTAGAATGACCGCAACTTTAGCTAGGTCTATCGGGGCTCCTTCTCTTCATACAATATGGCTTAACATATTTCCATGAGGTACACAGAAAATACACTTTCTTAGATTCATAGGTATATGCATTTCACAACATCTATCAAACATTAACCGAAGTAGCCCAACATGATATTTTAACAGGTTGTACATCGTCCAATCATCTATATAGACTTCTACAAACTTGTGGATGAACTCTCAAAATGTTTTTATCACAATTCGAGAAACAAATGCAGGGGAATTTTTCAAACCAAAGGGAATTACATTGTATGTGAATGATCCCCATTCGGTTATGAATGTAGCCTTCTTCTTGTATTCCTCTATTATTTTGACTTGATGATATCCTGAGAATATGTCTATAAACAAGTAGGAATATTTTCCCACAACTTGATCTAACACTTTGTCGTTGAAAGGTGTTGGAAACAGATCATGCACACATGCATAATTTAGAATTTTGTAGTCCACGCAGACCCGAATGCCTTATGTACCTTTCTTACTCTGCATAACTATGGGGCTAATCCAGTCTTACCACAAGAATTTTTTCCACTTCTTTCTTGACCTTCTCTTTTATTCTTGGATTAAGTCGGTATGGTCTGTGATTCATAGGTCTTGAGCCGGGTTTCAACTCAATTTTCATTTCTCCCATGGCTCCTTTTGTACCTTCCAGTTTTGAGAACGTTTTTTGAAACAAGTGGTTATGTACTTCATTTATAGTTTTCTCATCCCAGTAGTATCCTATAGAATATATCTTAGGATTCATTGCACTCCCTATATTAACTTTCCACAACTTTAGTGAGTGATTGTAGGAGCTGCATGAGTGACTAGGTATAGTATCCTTAATCTCTCTACGGCGTTTTGTTTCTTTAATGTCTAAGTTTCTAATATATTCTAAGTCATCAGGTTTCTTTAGGTATTTCTCAACTTTACAAAAAGGTACAACTATCTTATCAATTTCAAGACTTAGACTAGACTGAAGCAAATTAACATGGTCAACACATACTACTGGACTTGATCTCTTTTTACAAATGTCAGTAAAAAGCACTTCCCTGATTCTTTGAAGGATCGTGTTAAGCTCATGGAACTTACTTGTAAAGGATAAATCCTTCCAAAATTGTTCTTGTAAGGTCTTCCAACATTTTGTTTGTCTTCTAGCCTCCTCATGTATATACCAGGATTTTAGAATAGGCCCCAGCAAATAGAAAAATACATGAACCCATAGGTGAGAGGGTACTTCCGCAGCTCTCCACTTCTTTAAGAAATGTTCAATATGCACTCTAGGGTCAGACCATCCATCGAACAATTGTGCATCTTGAAAATCTATCTTCATTTCTTCTTTCAGCTGATCCCTCCTTTGGAATTGATATCGGATGTCTTGTTTTGCATCCTCCCACTCCATAATCGAGGATTTATGGGTGGCCCACCAACCAGAGGGGGTATCATTCAAGGCTAAGTCAACAACAAAGATCCTTTGATCTGTCACTATCTTCTCTTCCATGCTAGCAAGAAAAATTTGTATCTCTTTGGTACCATCATATGTCATGGGTTCTTTGACCTCAGTTCCAATCCATATCATTTCCCTGACAGTTGTGCATCTCCTTGAGAATCGATCATATGAACCTTACTTCCAATTGTCAAACACTACTTCTGAATACTCATCAGCGGACTGTATGCTTCTCCAAATTACCGATCCATTTGCAGTAGGATTTATGTAATCTGGTATCTTTCTTGTTGTTTATATGGTATATAATTGGTCAAGAGCATCTGATTCCATATTGTGGTCCATGGGTTCAATACATCTAGGTGGTCCATGGGTTCAATACATCTAGGCCCTAGACCTGGATCTAAAGGTTGAAATAATTTTGTCCCATATGCTTCAAACATCATGGTGTCTCTCTTTAGATCAATGATAGCATAGTTGGTGTATTCCCAGTCAATCATGAGTA
Organism: Picea mariana; assembly: GCA_032191745.1. NCBI lineage: Eukaryota > Viridiplantae > Streptophyta > Pinopsida > Pinales > Pinaceae > Picea > Picea mariana. The sequence goes on from JASDQU010588300.1 coordinate 40,534, forward strand.
GAGCAGGGTAGGGATTCTTATCTTCCATAATTTTGATTACCTCAAAATCAGTTGTGGTCTTAACTCCTGCAACATCTATTTCCACATTTTCCAACCTTCCTATTGGGAAAATGCAGTACTAGTTTTCCATTCTCAACTATATGGGGGGGTATACTAACAGAGGTTTTCCCAAAGCTTTCAATGTCTTTTTGGGTAGGATGATAACGTCAGATCCCAAATCTAGTGTGACATATTTTATTTCAAACTCATCTAGCTTGGCTTCTAACCTAAATTATTTTCATGGTCGCACCTTTCTTTTTTGCATTCTTCTCGGCGAGGTTGGTCATTATTATGTCTTATGGGGTTCCATAATTTCCCAATATTAGGTACAGGTTGTTGCATAGTTTCTCAGTAATTTGTTCATCCCCTAGGATATCAAAGAATAATTGAAAATAGAGATTGACTACACTTTGAGACTGCTCAGTACGTCTCCTAGGAATTGTAGAGTTTCTAGGTGTTGGTAGTGAGGTAGGGGCTTGTGTAAGGTTAGGTTGAGATGAAAATTTAGGAGGATTCTATATTAACTTTAGAGTGGGGATACTCTTAAATATTTCTATTACATCTTTGAAAAATAATTTTTTCTTTTCAGGGTCATATGGGTCATCTTTGAGAAAAGCTTTCTGAATCTTGTGTTGACTGTCTGCATCTGCCCATATTTTTTCTCCTCCATGAGTAACGATGATAATATTGGGTAGTTGACCCTCAATTCCCCTTTTTAATTATGATCTTATGAGATTATCCTCATTGATGAACTCAATCTTCCCATTTCGCAATCAGTTCCAGGAAGTCCTTACTTGCATGGCCATTGTTCCTACAGTAACATCACCATGGTCATATTGGGTGAGGGAATTCTCAGGCCAAATGACCTTTTTTGTTGCATTTTTAACATCGTCTCAGCCCTCTTAATCCATTTATCCCTCCTCTTAATCCACCTCCAACCCCACCTCCCTGGCCTCTTCCAGATCCTTGGGGGGTTTCATTTACTCTGAATGATGTCCAGTCTAATCTGTCAGCAAGAGCATCCAGTGCTCTACATTGATTTGTATCATGGGTTGTAGATGCATATAAATCACAATGTATTGTATTGGGTGCACTCATGTACTTCTTCATAATAGAACACTGCCTCAGTGCATGCCCATGTGTCCAAAAAATTTCACAATATCGAGCTCTATGAGAAGTTTGAGCACCTGGAAAGGTATTGTATAGCCTTGGCATATGGAATGATGGAGTCGCAAATACTTGCACAACTCCTCCTGTTGCTCCCGAAGGAGGTCTCATCGTATTGTGAAGAGGTCCCATTCCCCTCATGCATAGACATTCTTTTGTTAGATGCCCTTCTATGTAGCATCTTGTGCATCAAACCTGAGGTCGTCCTGGTCTTGGTGTGGATAATTCTTGAATATTCTTTGTTAGCACTGATATTTGTCCCTGGAGTTGTGACAAATTTGCATCTACTGGAATCCTGGTCATCCTCAAATTCCTCGGATAACCTTCCATGGATTTGATCTTCATCGATTGTTCCAAGGCATCTGTTAATGTGGCTATTTGTTGTTGCATTAAAGGAATTCCCTTTAGAGATAGTAATCCTTGGATGTACCATTCCCTTTGATGATATTCGTGAATTGGATGTGCTAGCCTCCCAACAACATATTTAAATTTTCGGTTATACTCCTAGACAAATTATCCTTCCCTTTGTTAAATCTCCCACAACTCAGAAAGAGCTTGTTTCTCTGACTGACGTATTTTGGATTCAGAAATGAACTTCAAACGCACTTGGCCAAGGGTGAATGTGTGTCCTAGCACCCCTAGTTCAATATCCTTCATGTACCATTTGAGGGCACAACCCCTCAAGGTATTCTGAAACTCTACTAACGTGTTTGCATCAAGAGTCCCTCTAGATCTCCAGATGGCTTCACATAAGAACCAATGTTGCTCTACATCTTCGTCCCCTTTACCCCAAAATTCTAGGTATCAGGTGATCAATCCTCCCATATGTCAAGCCATTGTGGGTCTCACTTCTCCTATTAGAATGAAGCCTAATGGTCCTAGTTGCGATATACTTGGGGATCCCAATATCCTCCCGGTGTTGACACTTACATACTAGTTCTGACTAACTGGATGTGATGGAATAGAAATATCATAGGTAGGTGGTGTAGAATTTACCAAGGGTATAGAGGAAACCTGGGGGACGGTTGATTCGGGGCTGGTTCCACTGACTTCTGGGCAGGTTTCTTTGATCTGGGGGGCCTCGTTCTCTTCCTCTTGAGTAGCCTTCTCTCCCTGATTCCCGATGTTTCCTAATATCGGGGCTGAATCTTCTTAATCTCCCACAAGGTCTAGACCTTCTTCGTCTTCCCTTGCTTCTCCAAATTCTTCTTCTCGTCCACCCATATGGGGACTCCTTCCTCTTTGTGCTTCTCTCTATTTCAATCTTAGACTGGTCAGTCTTTCTTGTCTTCTCACCGTCCTCAACTCTTCCTTCTTTCTTTCATTTGTTTCTCTTTATCGATTTCATTCTGCAACACCTTAGACTGCTTTGTTGCTTTCTTTACCTTTCCGTGCCACCACTTATAAAAAATGGTGTCTCTCCTTAAGGCTCACTCGTTTCTTGTATTCGTTTCTTGATCTTCCCCCATCTGTCAAAGAACCCTTTCCCCTTCTCAAGTCATGATCATACCCCAAAATTACCCTACCCCAAGCGTAGGTATTTAGGTTTCCATCTCAGTTGAGGGAATAGGTATCATCCCCTCCTCCATCAAGAATACTTTCATCTATAGGGTAATTTCCCTCAACATTTTGTCACGCGCACCTTTATTGAAAATTTCTTCCGCTCGTGAAAAATATTTGTGATTCTCAACCGCAAATTCAATGATATATCCCTCTAGAGTCATATTAACCCAGAAATCGACTGGTCGCGTGATCTAGTGATCCAACTAATGAAGTGCTATGATATTCTTTGTATCCCATGTATATGTCTTCTTGAAACATTCTTAGAATTCTGGAGCTTTTTGAAGCCTATCTATCCTATGGAATATTTCTTCTAAAAATTTGACCCAGAACATCTCATACTGGTCGCTCGATATTTCTGAGTAAAAAGATAGAATCTCTTGTATCCTTCTTTCTTTTACCTCGCAACTCCGCTTCCTTCCATATAAAGGCATCAAAATTTATTTCCCACCATTGTCGAATATCATATATATAGATTCATGGAAGCATTCTCCTCATAGGTTCCCTTTTTAAAGAATTGGTCCCAGCAACAAAATCATTTTGTTGGTGCAAAATTGTTGAAACCAAGGTTCTTCTTAGGTTACCAACAAAAGGTATCGAAGTATTCTAGAGTGTTGGAATTTTCATCTCCCTGGGAGGGAAGAAGTCTCACCTGAAGCACAACCGAGACAAGAAAGAGAGAAAAGGGTAATGAGAATACTTAAAAATACCTCTAAGTTATCAAGACTCACTATAGTCTTGCGCAAGATAGACTAAACCTGTAATAGTTCTGAGCAATTCCTAACTGGGAATAAAGAAATATATTTGCATTTCCATTCATACAGAAGCATTTAAGTATATCAAACATAAAAAATAATACAGAACAACATTCCATTCATTAATTAATACTAAATACATAGGATATATATTCAAAATTTAGGGCTCCAATTATATTAACATATCAGGTTCTTCTCACAGCTCGATCCTCATACACAAGTACTTAGAGGATGTTCTTCATCAGATATGAGATAATATTGTAGTCTCTTTCTCCTTTACATCCAGACTGATACATAAATCTGATACATTGATAGTCTGATTCTTACCCAGATCTATAAAACTTAACTATGCTAATAGTATAGACTATTACAACAGTGACCCTCATCACAACAACAACAACAATGATAACATCAACAATTCCATACTAACAACCCTAGAAAACAATAACAACACTACATCCCAGCAACCCTTACAATCCTATCAGTCTCATATATATAATATGATCTTTAGGTTTGTTGGTTGAGAACCCAAGAGTTAACTCTTCTTCTTGATCTTGTTCCAACTTATTTCATCAATTTTGTTGTTGTGTTTTCCTTCCAACCGCTTTCTGTTTCTTTCCTTAGTCTGTTGTCCAACTCATCAACATATTGCACAACTTTTGTTCTCAAAAATGAAGTTTCAATGTGCTGTGTGAAAATTCTATTCAACAAAATGAAGGGCCCAACAAATATCCATGGCTAACAACCTCTGATTTTCCAAAACTTCCTCCTCATAATTTTTCAAGAATTCTTCTAATTCGTTCACACCATGAAAAGTGGGATGTTCCCTGATATATGTACCAACCCACCTTGTTTTGCAATCCATTCTTTCACACCTCCTTGTTGAGACTTCATGTAGTCGCTACTGCTAATTCTCCATACATCTGTCTGAGTATGAGGCACACAATGTAATTATTCTCTAGTTGAGTACCCCATTTGCATTTGGGTTGACATAATCTTATTCTCGTGCAGTAATCCTTTATAACTAGTTTAGTTCTTCCAAGTCCAAATAGTTTGCCTCTACATGCCTTTCTCCCTCTGAAGGATCCAATGGTGCAATCACTCTATATTCACCTGATTCAAAAGTCATTTCCTTGTCTTCAGGTTGATCATATCCTAGTTATCAAATGCCCAGTACAATTCAAGTAATGATGGGTAGGGTGTTGTTCCATCTACTATCTCTATCAATTTGAAATCTTCCATAGTGTGCACTCCATACAAGTCTAATGTCACCCCTTTTAGTCTTCCAATTGGTAAAACTCTATGTTGATTTTCTAGTTTCAACTGGACAGGTGAATATATTAATATGGGGTCCCCCATACACTGCCATGTCTTCTTAGGTAAGATGTTTACTTTAGAGCCTAAATGAAGTATGAAATCTCCCATATTGAAATCCCCAGTTTTGACATTTATCCTGAATTCCCTGCTTGTTCTTCTTCTTGTATGGAGATGATTGGAAGTCTTCTGCTCTAACTTCCCTTCTACTTTTGTGTTGAATCTTTCTATCAAATTCTGTAAGACCTTAATAGATGGTGGATCATTCAATAACTTAACACAGGATTGCATAAAAGTCTTTGTGTTACTTACTTTCTCTAAAGGTTGTCCTTTGCTGGTGTGATCTATTGAAGATTTCATCTCATATATTGGTGGATACTGATTTTGTTGTGCAATTGATGTACACGCGATGTTCTATTTTAGAATCTCTTGTCTGGCCTCCTTAAATGTTTCCTTTTCTTTATGCATGTCAAAATGCTTATGTGGCTCAGTATTCTTCTTGACCCATTGGTGTTGAGTTGGATATTGTTTTCTTGCATCAGCTCCTATCTTGGCTCCTCCTCAAGTAACTATATTGATGTTTTTCACATCATCCTTGGCTTCTAAAAAAATCCACTAGACATTCTGATTGTTCTGGTTGTTTTTTTGCCTGAATTTTTCCCAATATTGTTGGGAAGTCTTATTTGTCATGGTCTGTTGCATGACAATACATACATGTCATAGGTGGATGTGGATAGTCTCTTGCATAATGTCATTATTTTTTACAGTTGTGGTAGACTACTGGCCCTATGCCCCATCCAAATCCTCCTCAACCTTGGCCTCCACCTATGAATCCACCTCTATCTCCTCGCGGTGCATTTTATTGGGATACCTAGTTATACAACACAGGAATATACTGTGGTTGTGCATTGTTGTATTGTGGTTGTGCATTGTTGTATTGTGGTTGTGTAGTATTGAACTGTGGATGCACATTGTTGAACTACGGTGAAGCTTGGCCTTTCATCATCTTTGCTTGCACCATGTAAGTGTCTAAAGTTATTTCTTTCATCAATTCTAGCGTTCTACAATCCTTGTCATCATGACCCACTGATTTGAAAAAATTGCAGTATGAACTTTTTGGTACTATATTATAATTCTACATCATTGGAAAATTATATGGATCATGTCCATGTGTCTTACCAATATCACACCATGGTCCTCCTATTGGAAAGGGCTTTGGCACCCCTACTTCCAAGTACTGCACAAAGGTTGGACATTCATTCTTATGATATCCTTATGCCTGCATAACGTACACCAAAAAACTTCTCTCTTCTCTTTCCCCTTATTCTGGTTCAATTCAAATGTCAGATTCTTCATATCCTCTTTTAGCTCCTCTATTGTTGGATCTATCTATTGATACTAGTTTTCTTTGAGCTGTAGGGATTCTTACAGGTCCTCTACCTGAGTTTGGAACTTTTTTTGTCTCAAAGGATACTTCAAGTGCGGTAATAGTGAGTTCACAAATAACTCCCTATGTTGCATGTCCGTAATAGAATACTTCAACTAACCTTTCAGATGTTTGAACCTTTGATCAATCTCCTAGAAAAATTCACCTGGTTTCTTCCCGATTTCAATCATTTAATTCATGTATTGGTCTTCTAAGCTCATCTTCTTAAACTCATTTACCAGTATCTTTTTCACCTCTGTGATAGTCTTTGGTGCTCCTTGTGGACTATTTACATCAAGGCTCATGTACCAATCCAACACACAGTCTCTAAGTGTTATAGCTAACTGCACAAATTTTGTATCCTCATATTTGATCTTCTATGCTTCCAAATATTTTCACATATAAATATATGCTTTTTAGGTTCCTCGGATGCCTATCTCAGGAACTTTGGTAATCTAATGGTGGAATCTAGTCCTGCCATTTTGAAATGTATTGAAATATTTCCTCTGCACGGTCTAGATAATTGACTATTACTTTTGGAACTTGCTACCCTATTTTGTCATCCTTGATTGGACCCCTGACATGTTGCTCCTCTTCTACTAAAATCTAGTTGTCTAAAATATGGTGTTCTTTTAGGTGTATTAATTGCACAAGGGGTTGTAGGTTCCACACTGCCTATGATTTGGATTGGAGTTATGCCTTTTGTTCTTGACCCTGGACCTATTATTTTCCTTGCATATGTTGTGCATAGGATTTCATCAATATGCTCCACAACTTAGAGATCCTCTACCTCTTCTTCATCACTCGACAATCCCTCTATGCCAGATATGGCCCTCTTTTTGTTATTCATCTTATATTGGTAAGGTCTACTAATGCAAGAGCATCACTCTACCTCAACACACACCAGTTGATTAGCATGAGTAGTGCACCTTCAAGGAAGGGAGAGGCGTCACCCTCTCATTTTTCCTTTGAAAATCTAAAGCATGATCAAGGAAATTAATGCTGACAAGTTGGAAGAGCCAAAGTTGTGCCTTTGCACAAGATGGAGATAAGATCACCATTCAAAATGCCTGATGGTAGGTGGTATTTGCATCCGATTCAGATCATATTTCCATCATTGTAATATTCCCATTAGGCAGGCATTTTGAATGGTGATTAGACACCACTAGATTAGCTTGGAGGGAAGCTCATCGAGCCCCTCTTGTATAAACTCTTGTATTGTTGCAGTAGAGAATATAGAAGGGGATGCATAGGAGATAGGGAGAGAGACATAGAGAGCTGAGACTTAGCTGTAGTCCGGACTCTAATGTTGTAATGGACATTCCACCATTAATAGAAAGTAACAATTTTTTCTATTTACCAATTTCTGTGTAATGGATGTTTTGTTGTGAATGTCATTCGTATGCATTTGAGCTATAGATGTATGTTAGAAATCATCTATAGGGATAGAATTATAATCTTCTATCTGTGAGTATGTTGTATTAAGTTTGGTTCTCAAGGATAAGTGCAAGGAGTGCATGACAGAGGGTGAAAAATTTGTGAGACGACGCAAGGAGTGTGTATGTGAACTCTGTCGAGTAAGAAGAGAAGCTGCCAGAAGAGCACAACAGGATAATTCACAGAATTTAGGAGGAAATTTCAAGGTGGTTGGGTACCTTGGAAAGAAAGACTATGTGGGAGGAAGCACAACACAGAGTTACTGAATACTCTGTAATACTCTGCCACGAGGGCATAGAGAAATTAAGAGAGCGTACAAGAACAAAACATTCTGAAGTGTTGGAATTCTTAATATTACTCCAGGTTTGTTGAACACTCTGAAGAAGGAAGTGTTTGCAAGAGTGAATTGACAAAGGAAAGAAGATGCCTTAAGACTTCTGGAAAGGCTAAGGGAGAATTTGTCGAAAGGCTTAACCAAGCGCAAGGAGTGTGCCAAGGACACTGTAAGTTCATCTTACAAGCTCAGGAGGAAGAGAGAGAAGTCACCAAGAGGGCACAATAAAGTCCATTGAAGGATGCAGAGGAACCAGGAACCTTGAAGGTTTTCAAGATGAGAAAAGTCACAAAAGAATTTGCACAGAACTCTGCAAGGAGTGCAGAAGAAGATAGAGAATAGTCTAAGTCTTGAAATGTGATTGCGCTAAGTGTGCAAGACGGTCGAGGACTTGCCGAAGTCCTGAAGACCATGAAATCATCCATCTTCGAGAGGAGATAGGTGGAAGAATATCAGGAGATATGGGAATTGGAGCTATGGGAGGTTTGCTAAGAGAAAAAAGAAACATTCGTGAAGTTGTGAAGAGCAGTTTGAATCCAGACCGTTGGATCTAGAAGGGACACATCGAAGCAATCCGCACAAGTCGGAGGAGTAGTACTTCGGGATATATCGGAGGAGAATATCGAGAGACTCCTGAAGGTCGGAGTCCGAAGAGATCGCATCCGTTGATCGGAAGGAGGGACGAGGACCGTGGATCCTCGCGCATTTGAGTTTGCCGAATTCAAAGTTCAGGAATGTAAGAGTTGGCTATCATGGAAAGATCTGAAGAGAAAAGTCACATGATAGAAAGGGCCTGGCACGAAGAACTAAGTGTCGCTACCAACTTTCTTCAAATGGCCAATAAGAGAGTCACGGGGTTAAGAGGACCCGCACTTTGGAGAAAGAATGACCTATGATAAATTTTTTGGGTTCCAACAGGGATTCAAAGATTCAATATGACTCAGGTATTGAGAACGATATTATTCTGGGAGGTCACGCAGCCCCGAAGGAGAAGGGGGTTGGGGGTCTGCACCATCTACCGTTGCATGTCTTTCCATATTTTTCCATTATTTTATTTATTTAGTCCTCTTCCATTATGATTGGGTCCATGGCCTCCTTATGCTTCCCTTTATCCATCTCCTTATCCATATCTCAAAGTCTTGTCAGTGCTTCCCCCCTTCCTCCATGCATGTAGGGAAGTTTAGTTTTCTTATTCCATAATCATCACACCTTTGGTATACAATAAAATAATTATAGAAGTATAAAATGATCTAATGTACCTACCTCTAGGTCCCTTCATAAAATCCTACTCTACATCAGTGTATGACTTCATGGTATCGACTACAAATTCAGTGATAAACCCTACAATAATATCATCTAACCAAAAATCTATTGCACACATAAATTTATTATTGACTTGTTGTAACTACACGATTTCCACGGGATGCCACTCTAGCTGTCTGATCTGATTCATAGGATGGTTTTCCTTCAACCTTAATAACCACTACTGCAACAGACATAGGAAATCATAGAAAAATACTTAATGCAAGTCACTAAACACATATTTGTTGAGATATTTGTGCGGTCTAAAATTAGGGTTTCTATTGTCTTTCTGCGTAAACTCGAGTTCCTTTATACTTAACCATATTTCAGTCTCTGCCTTCGTTGGATTCCATGGCCTGAACATTACCTTCTATGCTTTCATCCTTCGTTCTTTTCTTCCACAGATCCCTTCCACTCAATCATGTGCAGTTCCATCCAGGAATGGAACCATTTTTTGGATGCTTGGGTTGACCCAGGTTCTAATCTCAATAGGTTTCCAATAAAACCCTCAAAACTATTAGCCCTCCTAGTAAACTGATCCAGGGGATCAAAATTTGCTCAAAATTCAAAGTTCTCAGAATCTCTTCAAATCAAATAGGAGCATAGGCCTCATCGTTACGAACCCAACGCAACTCGTTTGGGTTCAAACAGATGTTGGGAGCAAGAGATATCACGTTCTGTTCAAAATGACAAACAGACAAAAAAAGGGATGCTGACTGTATAGTCCGTACGGATGCTGACATGGCAGTCCATATGACACGTGGTAGGGCTGAGTGGAAGGCAGTTGGCAGATGTGGATGAATGATATTGTGACATGTGGCAGTATTTGGTTGGATGTATGGTGCCACGTGGCACCTTGTTATTGGTTGTTGGTTTAAAATTTATGGAGTCTATGGGAATCGAACACCGAACCTCCCCACCAATCCAAACCTTTGCAAAGTCTGCACTGCCAACATGCCCCACCATATTCCTTGGTATATATATGGTTTGATATATATTTAAGTTTCATTTGTGTACCGTTGGTGTAGGGGTATGGGCTGGGGCTTAGCCCCAGCCCCCAGTCGCATATTGTGTTAACATATGACCCATTGCTATACCGATTGGCGCACATGCGCGGATTGCATTTTGATTTGGTTTCAATGGTTATACAAACCAATGACCTGCCACTTGTCCCTTTTCTATTATCCTTTGGGACAGAGCCCCGTTTGCATTTGCGCGTAGCCACATGGGCCACATGACCTCGGCCTTGGCGGTTAGGGGCTAGGTGCACCCATAATCGTCCTACAGTTCGCATTGTTTGTGTGGTTGCATCCAGTGCTGAGTTTTAACGCTTAAATGTGCGTGGGGGCTAGGTTGAGCCAACAAGGGTGCAATTTGTTGATCTAGAGACAACAAGCTTGAAGGGGAACTTCCAGGAAGCCTATCTTCTTCAATTTTTGGCTAAACGAGGTGCCGAAAAAGCCCATCTAGGGGTTTTTGGACATTCTGGAGCCATTGGAGCCATATATTTGGCATTTTGAGCATTGTAAAGAACATTTTTGAGCACTTTGATCAAATAATACAAAAGATCCATTGGAAGCTGGACCAGGAGATGTAGCCTAGGAGAGGGGTGAACTCCTTTATCATTTGCTGTGTTATGTGTTTTCTGTTCACTGTTTATTGTTGTTGTTTATCTGCATGTTGAATGAGTAATTTCCATAAAAGTTGTGTTGCAAATTGATCCATTTGCATTTTAACACATAAAATTAAACTTGCAAATATTTTCAAGAATACAAGTCTTCTTCATTTTTAGATCAAGTTGGTATCAGAGCATAGGTTTTTGAAGACTTGATTATTTTCAAGTGTTTTGTTTTCTGATGCTCACAAGGGTGAAACTAACAAGAGGAGAAGGT
>JASDQU010588300.1:88803-98806 GCA_032191745.1 Picea mariana
TTCTTGTATGGATATGATTGAATGTCTTATGTTCTAACTTCCCTTATACTTTCATGTTGCATCTTTCTAGAAAATTTTGTAAGACCTTAATGGATGATGGATCATTCAATAACTTAACACAGAATTGCAGAAAAGTCTTTAGGTTACTTACTTTCTCTAAAGGTTTTCCTTTGCTAGTGCGATCCATTGAAGATGGAATCTCATACATTGGTGGATCTTGATTTTGTTTTGAAATTGATGTAGACGCAATGTTTTCTTTTAGAATCTCCTTTCTAGATTCCTTAAATGTTTCATTTTATTTCCGTGTGTCAAAATGCTTTTGTGGATCAGTTTTCTTCTTGACCCACTAGTGTTGAGTTGGATCATGTTTTGCTGCATCAACTCCCATCTTGGCTCCCCCTCGAGTAAATATGTTGATATTCTTCCCATCATCCTTGGATTCTGTAGAAATCAAGTGGGCATTCTGATTGTTCTGGTTCTTTTTCTCATGTATTTTTCCCAATAATGTTGGGAAATCTTATGTGTCGTGGTCTACTGCATGACAATACATCCATGTTGTAGGTGGAAGTGGAAAGTCTCTTGCATAATATCATGGTTGTTGGCAGTTGTGGAAGACTATTGGCCCTCTTCCTCATCCAAATCCTCCTCTGCCTCGGCCTCTACCTCTGAATCCACCTCTATCTCCTCGCGGTGCATTGTATTGGGGTAGTTGGTCATACTGCACAAGATTCTATTGTGGTTGTCCATTGTTGTACTATGGTTATGCAAAAATGAATTGTGGTTGCACATTGTTGAACTGCGGTGAAACTTGTCCTGTCATCATATTTTCTTTCACCTTGTAAGTGTCTAAAGTTCTTTCTTTCATGAATTATAGCGTTCTACAATCCTTGTCATCATGGCTCACTGATTTGAAAAAATTGTAGTATGAACTTTCTGGTACTATATTATACTTCTACATCATTGGACAATCATATGGATCATGCTCATGTGTCTTACAAACCTCGCACCATGGTCCTCCTATTGGAAAGGGGTTTGGAACCCCTGATTCCAAGTACTACGCAAAGGTTGGACATTCATTCTTATGATGTCCTTATGTCCTATATAACGTACACCAAACAACTTATCTCTTCTCTTTCCCCTTATTATGGTTCAATTGAAATGTTAGATTCTTCATATCCTCTTTCATCTCTTCTATTGCTATATCTGTTTGTTGATATTGGTTTTCTTCTAGCTTCTTGCAGGGCCTCTACTTGAGTTTGGAACTCATGTTGTCTTAAAGGATACTTCAAGTGTGGTAATAGTGATTTCACAAATAATTTCCAATGTTTCATGTTAGTAATAGAATACTTCAACTTACCTTTCAGACATTTGAACCTTTGATCAATCTCCCATACAAACTCACCTAGTTTCTATCTGATTTCAATCATTCCATTCATGTATTGTTATTCTGATCTTGGCTTCTAGAATTCATTTACCAGCATATTTTTCACCTCTTCAACAGTCTTTGGTGGTCCTTGTGGACTGTTTAAATCAAGTCTCGTGTACCAGTCTAGCACATGGTCTCTGAGTGTTATAGCTAACTACGTGAATTTTGTGTCCTCATATGTGACCTTCTTCTCTTCCTAGATATTTTCATAGATAAATAAATTATTTTCAGTGTCCTCTGATGCATCACCCCAAAACTCTGGTAATCTGATAGTGGAATCTACTCCTGCCATTTTGAATTGTGTTGAACTTTTTCCTCCATGCGGTGTAGATAGTTGATTGTTCCTTCCTGAACTTGCACCCCTAGTTGATGGTCCTCTACTGGATCCCTAACCTATTGTGACTCTTCTACAAAGAATTGGTTGTCTAAAATATGGTGTTCTTTCAGGTGTTTTAGTCGCACATCTAGTTGTAGGATCCACACTGACTGTGATCTGGACTAGAGTTTTGCCTTTTATTCCTGACCCTAGACCTTTTTTCTTCCTTTCATATGTTGTGCACAGGATTTCCTCAATATTATCCATAGCCTGAATATCCTCTACCTCTTCTTCATCACTTTCCAAGCCCTCTCTATCAGCTATGGCCCTCTTTTCGTTATTCATCTTATATTGGTAAGGTCTACCGCTGCGCTTATTTCCATATTTTTCCATTATCTTATTTGTCTAGTCCTCGTCCATCATGATTGGATCCATGGCCTCCTTATACTTCCCCTTATCCATATCCCTGTCCATATCTCAAACTCTTATCATTGCTTCCCCCCTTCTCCCATACACGCAAGGAAGTTTAGTTGTATGATTCCATGGTCATCACACCTTTGTCATACAATAAAATATTGATAGAAGTGTATAGTGATATGATGTACCTAACTCTGGGTCCCTTCATAAAATCCTACTCTACAACAGTGTATGACTTTTCAGTATCAACTGCAAATTCAATGATAAACCCTACAATAATACCGTCTAACCAAAAATCTGTTGTGCACGTAAATTTATTATTGACTTGCTGCAATTGTGCGATATCCATTGAATTCCACTCTAGTTGTCTAATCTTATTTGTAGGATGGTTTTCCTTCAACCTCAATAACCACTCCTGCAACAGATGCGGGAATTCATAGAAAAATACTTCATGCAAGTCCTTAAACACATATTTGTTGAGATATTTGTGTGGTGTAAATTTATGGTTTTTGTTGTCTTTGTGCCCAAACTCAAGTTCCTTGGTCCTTAACCACCTTTCAATATTCTCCTTCATTGGATTCAATAGCATGAACATTCCCCTATTAATTTTCATTATTTGTGCTTTTCTTCCACAGATCCCTTCCACTCAATCCTGTGCAGTTCCAGCCGACAACAAATCCATTTGTTGGACGCTTGGGATGACCCAGGTTATGATCTCAATAGGCTTCCAACAAAACCCTCAAAACGATCGGCCCTCCTGGTAAACCAGAAGGAAACATTGCGCACAGAGTGTACAGTACAGTCTCACTCAATATAGCTTTATGGGGGACTGCAATACTCAGGTGTTTGTAGTCTAGGAAGGGATTGGCACTGTCTGTTGATTCATTTTCTCATACATCAATATTATTATTCATTCATCTAAGCTAGTGTTAATTCATTCATATAACTATGCATGCATGTTATTATTATCTATATCACCATTCATTCTATAACTAATTCATAACATAACATCAAAGCAACCATTAAAACATATTAACACACTAGATTTATCGTGGTTCACCCCCTGGGGCTACGTCCATAAAGATATATCTATCCTGCTCTTTTATTTGTTATTCTACAAAATATGCATTGCACACATTACATTCTTTAGGATTACAATAAAAAAGGAGGGCAAGTACCCTCTATGAGGTGGACTAGATCACACCAGGCTCCACATCCTGTGACCTAACCCTCAAAAGCTAGTTTATTCAAATCAACACTATATCTCCTCGTCTAATCAACCAATAACCAACCCCTCCTAGACCTCCTAGGCCTTTATTTATATTATTATACTAGCTTATAGCCATTACATTCACGTAAAAAATTATAACCCTAACATGGTTAGGTCTTTCTGCATGCGTGCCACACTGCTTTTTCTCCTTTTTCATGCTTATTTTCCTTCTTTTTTTTCATTCTACTTTTCCTTCTTTTTCCTACCTATTGTTTTTCTGCCACCTATGGTGCACACTCCAAAAATAATTCTTTCTCTCTAAAAATAGGCATGCTCCCAAAATAGAATTCCCTCCAAAAATATGCATGCGCCAATAATTTTCCATCAACGAAGGATATTTCAACATCCCCGGACTGACATTGACAAACAATTGTGTGGTATCACCAACAAAGGGTACATTTGACCCTGCATTGAATCCAAGTTTTGGGGTACAAAAAACAAGTTGATCAATTGTGACAATTTTCCCTTGGTGAGTGAAGCCTAGGACCCTAAATAATGATGAGACAATTGTAGTCATATCCTAGAACCAAGTATGCCCAAGCAACATATTGTACTCAAGAGGTGTATCTGCAACCTCCACATCAACTGAGACAGACTTACCACCTAACTCGATGGGTAAGGAGGTCATAATTCCATGGGGTTGGAACATGTGTCTGTCAAAATATTTCAATAGTGCCATAGATGTGTTGATCCTAGGAGAGGAAATGGCCTTCCAACAAGAAGCTGACATGATGCAATTTAAGGCTCCTTCATCGATGACTATTTGAAAGTTGTTTTTACCCATCGTTCACACTTTAATCTAGAAGGATACTTGATGGGAGAGCCTATGAGTAACATAGGATGAATCAAAGGTCATCAATCTCGACTCTGAGGGATCAACCCTACCTATGGGAGATATCAAGGCTTTCCATTGCTTTGGGAATATTTGGAGAACTTTGAGCACCGACATGGAACAAGATGCCTGGGCCAAGTCTTCCACAATATTATAGTTGTGGGAATATTGTGTGTTAGGATTATGTGTCATACATAAAATAATGTCCTTCATGGGGTGAAGAGGTCTGTTGAATGATGGATTCTCTATCTGAAAAGGAACACCTAGCTGGGAAGAAGATGTTTCTTCCGGGGTAGCATGGGAAGGCTTAGAAATGTCAGTTCTTTGCCTGAGTTTGTAATTTGACCATGTGGTCACACATGAACACAAAAGCATTCGGGGAAGACCCCTCTTGGTGAGGATTACCTGACATGCCCCTTTGCGGAGGGGAAGGGTTTGTGGCAACCATATTCTTGGGTTGAAGGGGGAAAGGATGGGTTAGGATAGTAGGTTGCTTGGGGGGGTGTTGTTTTTCCAAGAATATGGACCTCATCTTTTCGAGGGAACTAGTGAGTAGGGTGGTATTCCCCACAAATCGTGCAGGGAAATCAACTCTTCCTCTTTTCCTTAGTGCCTCCCTCCTGGTAGTTTTGGGTAGAGATAGTCCCTTTCTCATTGTTGGAATTCTTTTTCTTGTTATGTATCTTCTTGCCTCTAGGTTGTTGAGGATTCTCCGGTTGCATGGACTACATCGAATTCACCTCAAAGGTTTGAGAGGGGATTACAACAGTTTGAGCATTAGTATTAGAAGCCGACGAGTTTGATGTAATTGACATATGACCCATTTGGTCAGCTAACTGGTGCACAGATACATGGAAAACAAAACCAACCACACCATCAGCATGGGGTCCTGGGTTGGGCTTCGGGATCTGTCAACTGCCAAGGAGAATTTGGAATAATTTCATCTGGAGTACCCAACTAAGATTAGAGAAAGTCTAAATGTTGGGCATGAAAAATGGTCATCTCCTTAGTGGCCACCTCGGACATAGCTACATCTTCGAAAATGAGTGGTAAATGGGATTTGGTGAACCAATCCATAAGGATTTTTTCCACAATTTGAGTCTTAATCATCCTATGCCTTTGTTGCCACTCATGTATATGATCATAAATATGTGTGGAATTATCTTGGCATAGTGAAGTCAAGAGCTCAATTCCTATCTCATATTGTATAGGAAATTGGTGATGCGTTAAAAATGTCATTTACAAATCATTGAAGCTTTTAAAGGAACCACCTTTTAACTCAATGTACCATTTGGTGGTAGATTTGGTCAGGGATATCTGGAAAATATTCAGCCTCACACTATCATCCATCAACAAATTGTATTAGCACCATAAGTGATATGTCATGATTTGTGTGGAGGGATCCTCTCCTGGATTTCCTTCGAATTTCATAATATCTGATGGAAACCTGGAAGGCATTGTTGTCCACGATGGACCATGGGAAATAGGTTCATTTGTTAACCATGATAAATCCAGTAAATATAACATTGTGAGGAAAGAGAACAATGGAAATGAATACTAGGAGGGAGGTGAAGTCTCTGTTATCCCAGATGGACCTTACAGTCCCCCTATGTTCGTACTACTAGAGGGTTAGGGAGCTCTTGAAGAGTGAGTGCCCACTAAGATGGTGGCTTCTCCAAGAGAAAGATTTCTCCTAGAACCAAAAATTCCCGTAGGGGTAAATGTGGACCCTACAGGAAAAACATTCACGAAGTTAGTCCCAGGGAATAAACCTCGAGGACCTGATGTGGTAACAAAGGGAAAACCTTCTCGAGGTGAAATTTTTCCCCCAATGGATGTGTCCCCAAGGAACAGTGTGCTAACCCATGGGAAGTTAAAACCTCCTTATCTACTACTACCCTCACGATGGCTAATGATAGATCCAAAACCACTAGACATATTCCACTCGAAAGGTGAACTAGTGAACTTGGATAGACCATAAAAGTCTACCTCTTTTTGTCTAGGATTAATAGGCTAATCACCAATATGGTTACCAATTTTGTTATGGGACAAAGTCTCATAGGGATCCTTTTGAATACATAGAAAAATCTCCCTAGGATTATCCTAGTAATCCTAGATAGAAAGAGGGATATATTTTTTATGTTTTTCCTAGAACCAAGAAATAAGATTCAACATTACACAAGGAAATGGAAGAAAGGCATACCTTTTCCTGAAGTTTGGCCTTCACGTATCCTAGTTGATACAGTCCTAAATTTTGGCCTTCATGTATCCTAGTTGATACAGTCGTGAAGTTCCAACTCCAACTTCCACAACCTACTTCATGCACACAAAACAATACCATTCTACTTCTCTTCCTAGTGTTATAATCCTAGATATAGCTTGGATCTAACATGATCTATAGAAAAATAAAATAGATCTGAACATTTATTCACAAAATAAAAACATTCACGAGGGAAAACCAATGGTCTATTAATAAGTGTAAGATTAATAAATCAAACTCATACCTTGGTTGTTGATGCTTTCTCCCATGATCTCCTTGCTCCTTGCTCCTCCTATAGCTCCTTGTTCAAGCTAGGCTCACTAACTTCTAGATGTGATGGATGGAAGTACCTCTATAATTGGACATCATAACAATACTCTAAATTCTTCCTCTCCTTTTCCCAAGGATTTCCTTTGTTATATATCTCTTGGAGGAGGCTTGGGAGAGGCTTCTAGATATTCTAGAGACACAAGAGACTCAAATAATGTGAGTTCCTAGGCCTTTGACATGAAGATCCAAATCATCCCTCGCATATCCCCTCGTAACTCCTTGATTCTAGAACTTTCACAGTGACTCTCATGTTGAGCCACTAGTGACTAATGAGGCCACGCTTGTTGTCTACTAGGTGTATTGTGAGAATGCCAAAAAGGGATCTAAAATGGTTTAAACATTAGGCAAAATATGTATTATGGCCTCTATCCTTTTATGCCTTTCTCTCTGGCCTATAGGGTAGAAATTAAGGCTATAACAATGAGACTATTAAATTTTGTCTAATAAATCCCAATGGAATGAGTATTAATGTTGATATGAATATCATCCTTGTTGGTGTGCATGCGTAGGTTCAATACCTTGGGTTCAAGTGACTTATTCCAAAAAACCCTATAGAGACTGTCCCTTTCAGCATCACCTGCATGCAAGAGAAGTCTCACCCGAGGTATATTTATAGGGACTGTAGGAACCAAGATTCTGCAATGGTGAAGGAAAGATTGAAAACCTACTATGTCATACCTATATTTACTAAATTATACATGTACACATTCACATATCCCATTTAGTGGTTAATCATGCATTCATAGTTATTATGCGTTACTATATCATCATTTTCATTAAACATCATCATCCACAGTAAATATCATCACAAACATACATTCACAGTATCATCATCCTTAAACATAAACATACATTCATAGTACAGACATGAATTAACATCCAAAATCATAGTTCTACACAGGGTTATCGTGGTTCACCCAACTCTAGGATACGTCCACAAAATGTTGGTTTATTTATTATATTCAAGGATATTAGGTGCACTTTTCACTACAATGGATGTTCAATATATAATCCCCCTCCTGTCAGTAACTTCTTTACAATGTTCTTTACTCTGAAACCCTCTCTCTCTCTTGGCCTCGCCAATTCTCCCCCTTTTTCTCACGGATCCTTTACATATTTTATACATTTTGCTCAGGTTCTTTTTCCAGGTCATAATGAGTTGGCTACCACTTATGCTCAGTTAGCGACAACTCATTATGAGATGGATACAACTCATGCTTGGTTGGTTTTCCTAGATTTTGCACTAGTTGTTCTTTCTTGTTCCCCATCTTCTCCTCTTTCCTCTATCTTATTTCTTGATCTTCTTGATCTTCTTGATCTTCTTGATCTTCTTGATCTTCTTGATCTTCTTTGCCTTCTTATGTCTTCTCTATTCCTGCACCTTTTCACTGTACTTCATCTCTTCTCACTGTTCCATACCAAAAATTGTCTTCCCAATAGGCCCCCAACACTCACCGGTGGCTCATCCCAAGCCACTTAGGCTTGTTGTGTCGTGATCCTCCATGCCTCAATAAATTTCTGGAGGGTGTCCTTTGTTTCCTATAATGTTGTCGATAGTTATGCCTCCTTGTTCAATATTTCCTCCATTTTTTGCACTGTCAAAATGGTAAGTTTGGCCTCAGTGTCTTGTACTGGTAATGTTGTAATGCTTTGTGCAGTATCTAGTTATTCTAGAACCCCTAGGGCTTCATCTTGTCGCGGTCATAATTCCTTTATGATATTTTTTTGTTCTTCCTTCAGTTGTTCCACTGCATTGTATAGTTTCCTATTATCCAAGAGTGTTTTCATTCTCTCTACTGGTGGTAGGGTATTTAAATGGCCGAATGCACTTGTTTTTGTGTGGTTCTTATTTTCTCTTCCAATTCTTGCAACTCTAGGTTGTTAGTAAGCTATGTCCACATACAGGTGCCTTCGTCACACATATTTATGCATTCCTTATCCAATCTTTTGATATTTTCCATTGATGTCTAGGTTGTCCTTTCCCTTTGCTCCCTTTCTTCTGTTGGTTTCCCTGGTACTAAGCGCAGTTCCAGCTCAGTGATATTGTATCAAAGTCCCTTGATAATTGTTCTTATCTTAGATACCTTCTCTTCTAATGTGGCCTCGACAACCAATAGTACCTATGGCTCTTCTTTGAATAAGTTATGGATTGTTGCATGGATTTTCTCTGTCAATCATTTGACTTCGTCCTTTTCCTTTAAGGTTGTTTCAGCTTTTGATTTTGTCTCTTATTTCTCTTTCAAGGATTTCTTGTCCTTGAACTCTACCACGCTCTTCTCTTTCAAGTATTTCTCTTCCTTTCCTTCAACCTCACTCTTCTCTTTCACTGTGATTTCCACTCGTTGCTCTACTGCACACTTTTCCTATATTGTATTGGCACATTGCTTATGAAGTTTTGTCTTCTCTTCTTCTCCAATTTCATCTTTTCTACTTCTACTTTCTCTAATTCACTGGCTACGATGTATACTCAAAGACGTAGTTCCTATGTGATACCTGTGTGAAAACCATGTAATAATTCCATGGGCATATGTGACACGACTAGGTCCATGTGGCATAGTCCTTGTAGCTTCTCTTATACTTCTGGGTTGGGTAATTCGACTGTCTCTACTGGGATCTTGAGTACTCTGCGCTCTGTTTTCAGTTGTGTTGATATCACAATCTGTGCTTCCTCTTTTATTCCTTCTTGTTTGTGCATGATCCTTGCACAGGTGCCAATCAGATTATTTCCAATAACTGTTGTAGCCTCAAACATTGGTCCTACACCGTTGTTTGTAGTTCTTCATGTTTCTTTTTGGTCTCTTCAAGGACTTCCTCTGTGGAATCCCTTAGTCGGTACCCAATCATGTCCATGTCATCATTTGTTAGTGTATAGAAAAACAATGGATTTTGGGGCTATGTCTTCTTTCGTGATGATGAACCTGTTCTTTGATCCTGTCATTTCTTCCATGTCTTAGGTGGGGGTTATGGAGGTTGGTATATTGGTTCTATTTATGGTGCGTCCTATGTGACATTCCTTGATTATTATCCTCTACCCCATTGTATATAGGTTCCATCTCCACATATGTGCATTGTGTTTCCTCGATGTTCCCCCCTGCTTTTTCACATCCCCTTATGTTGGTACCTTCCATTCTGGTTCTCAATCCTGCATGACG
>JASDQU010588301.1:0-10100 GCA_032191745.1 Picea mariana
CTAGGGCCCCCAGTACACTCCTGGGGTTCTTTGTCTGGAACCAAGCAGTTAGAGCCATGGAAAAAGACCCTTGTGAGGGCCCCCAATAGATAATTGGGATTCTAGGTTTGGGACCAAGCAGTAAAGACCCTAGATGTATTCTAGGGCCCCTGGATATGTTACAGAGAATCCTTGCCCTGAACTTGGATTGATCCTTGTATGTGTTCCTTGGTGGTTGATATAAGTCCCTAGAAGTGTCTAGGGGCCCTGGATGTGTTCCAGGGTACCCATGCCTAAAGCATGGGTTGATCCTTGCTCTTGTACCTTGATGGATAAGACCTCAGATGTGTTTTGGGGCAACCTGGTCTTTGATCAGGTAGATCTTGGTGTAATACCAAGATGTGTTGGTGTGTGATCCTCGTCCTCTCTCCCAGGATGGTCCACAGGATCTAGGAAAAACTATGAAGATGAGCATGACCACATTGTCTGATGTACCCCTTATGCAGTGATGATAAAGTTAATTGGTCACCTTGAGAATCATATGGACATGTGTTGCCACTAAGAAAACCCCTTTGCCCTTTCATAACCCCTTGTTTGTTCTTCACCCTTTGGTTTTTGAGTTAGGGTTTGAGTAGGGTTTGTATTTTTGTTTTTAGGGCTTAATAAGATTAAAATAAAAATATTAATTAATATTTGGTATGACATATTAAATTAATATTTATATTAATTAATATGTCATTATATTAATTATTATTCTATTAACCTAAGCCCTAGCCTAAGACTATAAATAAAACCCTTTCCCTCTCTATTCCTACACTCACTCACTCTCTCCTATGCTATGTGGCGGATTGCTCTGAGATTTCATTCTAAGGACTGTGGCCTCCCTTGACTGGTCAGTTCGGTTTCATTCTGGGTGTTGGAAAGTGATTGCATTGAGGGTTTGACTAGATGCTGTGTTGAGGGTTGTCTCTCTTCTGAGTTGCTTGTTGATGCCACATCCATCCTTCATCTGTTCTGCCCTATTCTAAGCTGCCCCCACCCTTAAGTCTGCCAGCCTTCAAGCAGTTGGCCCTCTTCTAAGTGGCGGATCCTATTCTAGAGGTTGTCATCCCTTTTTTTGATTAGATATGGAACCTATGATGGTTGCGGCCTTCATGCTGAGTTGCTAGCCCCTTACAGTAGGCAGTCGTCTACCTTTTGGACAGATCTGGAACTTCCAGGCTTTCTCTCTCTTGCTGTCACACTTTTCTTCATGCAGATTACTCATTGTGTGTGGCTGGGATAAGGAGTTACTTCCAGAAATTTCAGTTTGGCGTTTGCTGTCTTTTTATTGTGGTTTTTCTATGGTGGCAATAACAGTCCTATATTTTGTTCTATAGAGATCTAAGCCTTAGTGGTTGATCTATTAATCCAATACTATATCTGAGCATAACTTCAGAGGCTTAGCATTTCACATGTGTGTCAAGCTTTTCTTCATTACACAGAAGTAATCTTTAGAGGTAAGTTGCAGTTCACTTCAGTTTGATCTATGTGTTTAGAATGTTCTAGATCTATAATTATTCTTGGTTCAGAGATCTATTAGTTTGTATTACTCAGAAACATTTGTTTAGATCTAACTGTTCTGCATACTCAGAAATATTGTTTAGTTCAAATCTAACTGTTCTGCATACTGAGAAATATTTTTATTGTTTAGATCTAACTATTCTGCATACTCAGAAATATTGTTTAGTTCAGATCTAACTGTTCTGCATACTCAGAAATATTTTTATAGTTCAGATCTAACTGCTTTACATACTCATAAATATTTCTATAGTTCAGATCTAACTGTAGTGTTTTAGATCTACTGTGTTCTTGCTGATCTAGCTAACAGAAATTTTAAAGGATATATTTTCTGTTCTCTTTCTATTTCTAACAAGAAGAAGGAGTCGGCAAAGAAGTTCCTAGGTGTAGTGTACTAAGGCCACTGGAGTAAGGACCAAGAAAGCAGAGTACAAGCATAGAAGCACAAATATTTACAAGGTTACGGACAAATTGAACTAACACAAAATATCAACATAAGATGAAATAGCATAGAACAACTTTAATATTTTACACATGATGAGAATAAAATTTTAAGTCCTACACTAAAGTACTTATCGCTCTTAGACTAGATTTCCTTAATCATGCATAAGTTATTTGTACTTAAACTCCTTGACATTTTGTCTGTACCTATAAAGTCACCCAAGTGAGAGTAGGCTTCAAAAAAAATTGGTGAATGCATGTTGTAGTTAAATATTATGTCCCCATAAGTGGTATTGGTGGTGCCTACATGCTACGTTATCTAGATTGATTGTAATTACCCAAATGACCAATAGCCATCTTTTACAGTTAATAATATAGCTAAGGAATAGAAAAACAATTGAAATATCAAACAATGGGAAGCTTGACCCGACATGTAAGATGGATGTTGCATCAAAATGAAAAAGCTTCGGAATTCTCGACAAAGAAAACAGTATTGCTACACAGAATGAGTTCATGAGGACTAAGATATCCAAGCAAATAATTTTATGGCCTTTACCATTATGCAATAGAATCATCCTTCTTCTTCCTCAGATTTGTTGTTTTGCACCGCAACCACCTCAACTTGATGGGGAGATCCACCTGAAATAGATGTTGTAACTTGTAATCAGGCACATATGTGATATTAAGGCATTCGATTGGAGCCCATGAAAATTAAACAGTAAAAACAGCAGTACATGACAGGAACACAGGCGCAGTGCAGCATATATGTATATCACATCAAAACAGTCTAGACCCTTAACTCTAGGAAGCCCATTGCTCTCTAAGATATGGAAATGTTAGATGTGATTTAAAGCATGGTTGCATCAAAACATGGTGAAGCATCGCTGTAGGCATTATGCCGAGTTCTAATCAAGTCAACCCTAAAAAGTGAGAACATATTAAAGTTCATAACAATTAAACATGGATTAGTTTCAAAATAGTAAATACCTAGATTAGACATCTAAGAAATCATATAACCTGGGCACATCCCAATGCTCTCTAGTCAGCTTTCGCATATATGATCTTTGAATATTTTTTAGTGCAGCGCTTGTTGGATAACTGATCTATCTATATTTGTCAATTGGGTCTAGTTTGGGTGGTTGGGAGGAATGGTGTTATCCTCCCACTCAAGTTCAATTCCCACAAAGTGACATGTTTGAGCTCTTAAATGAGTATATTGAGGCGCTGGCAAGGTACCAGCAATATCACTCTCGCTTTTGAACTTAGAGGGTGAGACCTAATCCAAAATTTTAAAATCAATTGGGTTTAGCTCAGGTGGTTGGGAGGAATGATGGTTATCCTCCCCACCCAAGTTCAATTCCCACTAGTGACATGTTGAGCTCTTAACGAGTATATTAGTGTAATGGCTTTGAGCCCTGTTGTTGATAGGCCTTGTGCCCTAAAGATTCTAGGGTTTACTCTGGATACCATCCTCGAAACAAAAGGAAATACTGATCCATCTATATTCATTCACCAAGTTATTCATCTGCTCTGTTCCTACCCTAGACATTGCCTACCGTTACAATTTTACCAGATTAAGTGTTACTCTACATTTCACATCCACGTCTGGTGGCCTTTTACAAAGTACCATTTAAATGCAATATTTAAGGCATTAGATTAGAGCCCATGAAAAATTAAACAGTAAAAACAGCAATACATGACAGGAACACGATATTTTCCAAAGGCCAAGAAACTCATGCAGGCGCAATACAGGGTACATGTACATCACACAATATCAGTCCAGACCCTTAACTCTAGCAAGCCCATTGCTCTCTAAGAAATGGAAATGATAGATGTGATTTAAATCATGGTTGCATCGAAATATGGTAAAGCACAGCTGTAGGCATTATACCAAAATCAAGTCAACCCTAAAAAGTGAGAACGTAATAAAATTAGATAAACTGGGCATATCCCAATGCTCTCTAATCAGCTTTCGCATATATAATATTTGCATATTTTTAGTGCAGCGCTTGTTGGATAACTGATCTATTTATATTTCTTTACCAAGTTATCCATCTGATCTGTTTCTACCCTAAGTTATTGCCTAACGTTTCAACTTTCAATTTTACCAGATGAAGTTTTACTCTTGCATTTCACATCAGCTTCTGGTGGCCTTTTACAAAATACCTTTTAAATGTGATATTTAAGGCATTAGATTAGAGCCCATGAAAAATTAAACAGTAAAAACAGCAATACAAGACAGGAACGCAATATTTTCCAAAGGCAAAGAAACTCGTGCAGGCGCAGTTCAGGGTACATGTATATCACACCAAATCAGTCTAGACCCTTAACTCTAGCAAGCCCATTGCTCTCTAAGATATGGAAATGATAGATGTGATTTAAAGCATGGTTGCATCGAAACATGGTAAAGCATCGCTGTAGGCATTATCCCAAGTTCCAATCAAGTCAACCCTAAAAAGTGAGAAAGTATTAAAATTCATAGCAATTAAGTATGCATTAGTTTCAAAATACCAAGATTAGACATCTAAGAAATTATATAACCTGGGCACATCCCAATGCCTAGTCAGCTTTCGCATATATGATCTTTGCATATTTTTTATGCATTGTTGGATAACTGATCTATCTATATTCCTTTACCAAGGTATTTACCTGATTTGTTTCTACCCTAGTTATTGCCTACCGTTTCAATTTTACCAGATTAAGTTTTACTCACATCAGCGTCTGGTGGCCTTCTACAAAATGCCTTTTTAATTTCTATTTAAATCAGCGCATTGATTTCTTGGGAAATCCCACAAACTGATTGTAATCACAGAACAAAGACTGCAATTCTATTGTATAAAATTAAAATTCCATATAACATTTTTTACAAAGTGTTTTTTAAGTATATTAAAAGGCTAAGGGATGGAAATTGTTATATATTGATTTATGCATGTCATACAATTCCTGGTCCATCCAATTTGCAGAAGAAGAAAGATTTGACCCTGACACCCTTCGATGTAATTTCAGGAAACAAAAATACCTTCAATGAAGTAGGCAGAAGAGGGCCACCCTCTCGACGTAGTAAAAGAGAGGCTCTCCTCCTGCGTCATTGAGTTGTTACTTAACCTACCCAGAAGCTCGACCAAACTCCCATTATTCTTCCTCGGCGGAACCCAATAAGAAGCCCCGGGGAGAAAAGGAAGCCAATCAGGAGCAGCCCTGCGGACGAGAATGCCATGGATGGCATCCTCTAGTCTCTGTATTCCAAACACTTCACTACTATTCTCGCCATTCTCCGCTGCTGAATCCCCCAAATCTACCTCGATCAACTGACTACCGCCTTCTGAATCCTTACGAGATGAACCCCCCGACCTGAATCTTGCGTTTAACAACCTTGAACTCGGACCCTGCGCATAATTACCACGGTTGCTCATTTTTAGAGCTGTTTGCGACAACCTCTGGGCCATCACCATGATATAATATGTACGCCAAAGGCAATTGTTTTCCTAATTGCTTCAAGCAGAACGAACGCAGGAAGGAAAGAGATATAACAACGCTTTTCAGTTCAAGAATTCCAAATGTCCTCTCTCGCTATTTTATATTGTGATGCGCCGCACCTCTGATCTGGAAAAAGGCATCCCTCGATTAGGAGATAAGTATTAAAGTAGGATTTTAAATTACATTAATATGTGAGGATTTGCAAGTTGTCCCTCTTTAAAATTAATTAATTGAATGAATGGTAGGGGTGTTCAACTCATAAAAAAAATAAAGAGAAATTGGAAAATACTTTCCTCATTTTATTTTTTTTCAATAAAAAAATTAAAGTAAATCAATTTTTTGTGTTTTATAAATATAAAGCTAAAATAAATTATTTTTTTAGATTTTAGAAATTAAAATTATTCTCAATTATCATCATCATTGTTAAATTATATATATATAATTAATGGTATGTATGTATAGGTTGTTTGTTAGAGTTAATATGTTTCAAACGAAAGGGCTTTTACACTCAAAATTGTTTGTTAGAGTTAATATTTTTGGAAAGAAAGTAAGTCAACGTAAGGGGTGGCAAGGACGCGAATCATTTTTTAGTTCTATGAATAATTAGAAATAATTTATAAGTAGGATTTATGGAATTTCACACATAATCAAATTGATATTTATGTATTTCTTTGATGTTTATTTTCAGTAAATGTAGATAGAATAAGGACATTGATTTTCATTGAAACTTAAGTATAATCATCAATTTAATAACTTCAAAGAAGTCTCATATTGATAGTGAGCTAGCATCTCTAATAGTAAGAATTCAAAAGGAGTTTTCCATATTTTATAAGATTTTCTTCTATCATTTTCTAAGGGAACACAATCGATAAGCTGACGCTCTAGCCAATAAAGCAACCAGGCTTAATGTTGGGGTTCTTTAGAAAAATGGGGGCATATTTTCTCTAGCCATCCCTTAACCTTATTTACTTGTTATTAGCCATGGAGACATGCCATAACTCTAATAAACAACAAGTGTCACGGTACCTCCACTAACATATGGTATAAAATGAGGGAATGAAATACAAAGGGACTTGTTCACCCATCCCACACATGCAAGACTTTTTTTTTGTTGGCATTTTGAATCCTTTGGTGTATCTTATCAGGGCCCAGATGGGATAATTGTGCACTTTGTGGTTGGTTGAGTAGCATTGTCTAGTGGTGGACTTCTCCAAGGTCGTTTTCCTTCCTAGTAAGGTCTTCTCTCTATTTATGGTCTATGTATTGTAGTTTTCATCCAGTGCAAAAAGTCTTAGTGGTCTTTTGGTACTCTATGATTCCTTTATTCTAGAATCTTGAGGCTTATCTAGTGTTTGGCATTATGGTGTTTCTAGATGTATGTCATTTATATGGTGTTTGGTGTTTTGGAACTCTGAGTGGTGGTGACCTCGAGTTGGTGGTCTCTAGAATTCTGGTGTTTATGTGTTTACTTGGTGACTAGTGTCCTGGATTTTTGGGTGTTGGTGTCATCATCTGTTTTTTGGAATCTAGATCTTTGCCCCTTGTTCACCCTACTTTACCTACCTTAGCCCATCTCTTGGTGGCAGTGACAGTCTAAAAGGAAGAGTCAAGTTACATTTTAGGATTTACAACATTGTTTTCTATTGATTGGAAATCAATCCCCGATTATAAGTTTATAGATGCATAAGAATTTTGTAGGGTGCTCCAAAGACATGAGGAATCTATCAATAGCAATAGAACCTCAATTTTTTCAGTAACCACTAAAGTCCATGAAAATGAGCACCAACACATCTCTGGGAATGTTATGGTCATGAATACCCGGGTCCAACAAAAGTGACAAATCCAAGAGTTGGAGGTAAAATGTTCCATGTTGAGAAATATGGTCTACAACCTTAGCAAATGTTCACATTCAATTGCCTCTAACCATAGAATGTCAGTTGATTCAACTCGGGAAGACCTCAAGGAAGAAGACATCGTCCATCAAATGATGGAGGACATGGATTTGGGCAACTAATATTCTCATCCTTTCAACATTGGACAAGACAAAGCCGCCAATAAACATGTTTTCCATTAGTTTCTATTTTTTGTAAATCAATACTACATTAGGTGTCTTTTTTAGAATATACTAGTAGGAAATTTTGGAAGACTATGGCTAAGGAATAACTTAAAATTTTGTTTTTGGCATACTATGTTTGCCTAGCTTACTCGATATATCATGTCAACTTTCTCTATGTACTCTTTGTTGTTTAGCTTTATTGTAGCCCTTTATAATATATTTTTTCCAAAATCTGTTAAAAAGAAAAAGAAAAGAAGCCAAAGTGGATTATTGTGAAGGTTTGAAATATACATGTTTTTGCACACATGGACACTCCATTCTCTTTGTGTAGTGAACTTATAATTAAGTAGAGTATGAAATGGTCATGGAGGAAGGAGATGCCATGCACATTACATGCCCTAACATAGGAAATCATATGGTTGACTCCAATGATAACTTTGTAATTTTTAGTCTCATGGTCAACAATCAACCCTACCAAAGGAATAAACCATTCTATCAACATGCAAGGCAATTGCAGACATTCCTTCATTAATGGATTACATATGAGTACCATATTACACCTACATTCTTTGATAAACAACAAAATAACACACCAACTAAGACCACGCATAGAAAGTGATTACCTAACCCAATACATGGACAAGGGTTTGTAGAGATATCATTTTGTCCAAACTATGGCCTTGAATAGAAGAAACCAAGAGCTATGTAAAGCATCATTGGCGCATAATTCAAGAAAGTTATCAAAAGACATGAGACGGCCATGTTGTCATCCATTAATTCCTTGATCCAGGTTATATTGAGAACAAAATGAGATACAAAAAAAACTATAACAGAGAACACAAAAATATGAAACCTAACTTATATTAATGAATAAATTAACAGAATATGGTAGAGCACAAATTGGCTAGAATGGTAGTAGCTTATCTTTGAAGAGAAAAAGATGTTGTCTACGCTAATTTGTAAAAAGATATCACAAGAGGCCAAAAGAATGGTATTTTAACGTAAAGCAATAACCCTAACAATCCAAAACCCTAACCCTAAGAGGTGAAGCACCAAAAGGTTTGCAAGCCTCGAGGTGCTTAGTTGATACGCCAACTTCCCAAGGGCACAAGTTTTGCATACAATCTATGTTTGGGACGCACAATAGCTCATTGGAAAGATTTAACTAAGAAGTACAATTTTTGGCAAGGTCGAGGAAGGCCATGGTCGACCTTGGCCCCCAAATGTCCAAAAAACATCATTTAGGGCCTCAAAACGACCTCATAAGTTTAGGACCCGAAAATCATAACAAAAACGGCCAAGATGGAGAACCGTGGTGAGTCAATGGAAGAGATGGGTGGCCACTAATATCCACCTGGATCATTCCTCCCCCCCTAGAAAGAAATGGTCCCCATTGCATCAAGTTTCCTTAGGAGATGGGGAAACTTTTGTTGAATTTGAACCTTGGTGAGCCACTTGCCTTGCTAAAGTAGTTGTCCTACTTTGACAACCCAATAGAGTTGTATATTCTACTAGTGGGTGTCCTTCATTTAGGTGTCCATGATTCGATCCATTGGAGCTTGTGAAATGCATTCGGGATTGCTTTTTGTAGGGGGCAATTGCTCAACCACCTCTGAGGTGTCCAATAGAGGTGGGAAATATGGTCGAAGCAACTCTACATTAAATACTAGATGCAAGCCAAGGAAAGTAGGAATACTCAATTAAAAAGCATTGTCACCCACGACCTTGGTGATGGCGTAAGGCTCGTATCGAAATGGTATGAGCTTCCCATGCGGGCCTATGAGGCGCTCTTTCTGCAAATGGAACCATGCCTTGTCACCAACCTAAAATTTGTGAGGAACTTTATGATGGTCATGTCACTGCTTATACTTGGAATTGGCCTTCTCCAAGGTATCATGAACCTATTATTGGAGATGCTTGATCCGTTCAATGAATTTGGTTTCTCTTTCGACCTCGGTCTAAGCATAAGAGGACTTTGTCAGGGAAGTTGGAATGTATAGAGCTACATCAATGGGGGGTAAATGTTGGAACCCCAAGCACACCTGAAAAGGGTTGTGGCCAATGTAGCTATGGAGGGATCTATTCTAGCTATGTTAAACATGTGGGAGGCTCTCATCCCATGTATGTGGATGCTTGGAGTTGTACATGCACAAGATATGTGTAATCATCGTGTTGACCACCTATGTTTTTCCATTTGTTTGGGGATGAAAGACAGTTGATTTGGTCAACTTGGTGTCCATTAGAGAATGTAGGCTAGACCAAAGGGTGATGATGACCCTGTTGTCCCTATCTAAAATGATGATATGTAGTAGCCCAAAACAAACCCAAACATGCACAAAGAATAGTTTAGCAGTGGCCTCGCGTATGATACTCTTTTCAGGGTGTTAAAATGGCCATCTTAGAGAACTAATTGACGACCACAAAAACATGATTGTGGCCATGTTTGGTGGAGGGAAACCCTGACCTGTAATCCACGGATACAAACTCCCAGTTGTTATAGCAAGATTTTCCTCACCCTATGCAAACTTGCTCAGAAGGCCTTTTCCATTTCCCTGTGCAAACTTGAAGCCCCCTTTTGCAGTTTCCA
>JASDQU010588301.1:10547-27483 GCA_032191745.1 Picea mariana
TTGGTGAGTTCTTAGCTTTCATTTAATAAGCTTTTGGTAAAATACAATGGCATTAACAGAATCACTGGTAAAGGAATTTTCAATGGGAATTTGTGTAACTTCAATGAATGATAGCACCTTATGCACTTAATGGTCATCCTACAAAGAGTACACAAGCTTTAAAGTTAACCACGACACATTGAGTGGTGGAAACTTGGCAATGTCTTTGGTGTTTGGCTTTGAGAAAAACATGTGAGGGTTGATTTTTGTAAGAACATAATTTGGGACAATACAGTCTTTGGCCTCATTCTTTAAAACGTATTGTTAACTCATAGCATATGGATGAATAATATATTATCCACAGGACAGTGGGATAATCTCTTAAGGATATGGAATTACTTGAACTAACAGATTTATATCAAACATCTTCATACACACAAGATGTCTTAGATAGCTTGAGTTGGTAACATGCTGCAAAGTACAAGTATGTCTTCAGCCTAAGCAAGTTCATGGATACTCCATCTCCATTCATTATTGTGACTACAAATGACAGCAAGAAGAGCTATGTTTACCTTCCTGTCATATTTATGAATCTGTGTCTCAATGGAATACTGTCAAAATCTCATGTGTACTTTTTGATCAAGGAAGTTGTGATCTCAGCACATACTTATTATAAATTGATGTAAGGTAGGTCTCTCTCCCTAGTTTGGAAACCCAACAGTATGTTGGTCTATTATCTCTAATATGAAAGACAACATGCAACCTTGGGTTATTTTCTTGGTTAAGGAGTCCAACAAATTATCTTGGTAGTTGGGGTATTTTTCCTCTTTTTGGGAACCCTACAGATATCTCCTTTTGATCGAGAGTCCTTAAATTGTTATTGAACCATTATCCTTGGCAAAGGAGCTCAACAAGTCTGACCCAACTTTTCATATTAAACTTGGTACTAGTACTAAGAACATCTTGAAGAGATATGACACTAGATCAGAGTCAAAGGATCTTATAGGTTCAAAGGGAGCCAGTTTGCACATGCAGGGAAGCAGACATTTTATGAGACTCAAAGGGAACAGTCCCTGCATATGAGTTAGACCATGACCTACAGCAGATGGCAGTATTAGGGTTAAATTTGTGACTCATGACTTCTCTCAGATAGAAGGGATTATCTTTGACAAGATCCTTACTTCCATTAGGGTCCTTATCTCTCTTATCGCAGTTTTTTGATTTGAAAACTTCACTGTTTTTTTATTTGAAAACTTCACCAGATAGATGTTAAGACTGATTTTTCTTAACAGTGAAGTTGAGCAAGAGGCTATCCATGGGAAAGAATTCCATAGATTATAACAAGCTCCGAGAGCTTGGTATGAAAGTATTGACAGTCTCTCTACAAAGTCTTGGGTTCACCAAGAGTATTCACATGCAGGGAGGAAGACATTTTATGAGACTCAAAGGGAACAGTCCCTGCATATGAGTTAGACCATGACCTACAGCAGCTGGCAGTATTAGGGTTAAATTTGTGACTGGTGACTTCTCTCAGAAAAAATGGATTATCTATGACAAGATAATTACTTCCATTAGGATCCTTATCTCTCTTGTCGCAGTTTTTTGATTTGAAAACTTCAATAGATAGATGTTAAGACTGATTTTTCTTAATAGTGAAGTTGAGCAAGAGGCTATCCATGAGAAAGAATTCCATAGATTATAACAAGCTCCGAGAGCTTGGTATGAAAGTATTGACAGTCTCTCTACAAAGTCTTAGGTTCACCAAGAGTATTGCAAATCCCAATCTTTATATAAAGATTGTACAAAATCATCATGTTATCTTAGGATGATCTGTTCCTTACAAGAAAGGAAATCTTTGATAGCTCAGACTAAGAGGGAGCTCTTCAGCAAAAGTTGAAGACTTGGGTCTTTTGCATTATTGTTCTAAGCTTAGAGGTGTGACAGAATCCAGGTGAGATGTTTCTCTCACAAGAGCAAGTACACAGTTGATATGCTCCGCAGACTTGGCATTTTGGACTGTAAGTCCATATCCACACCGATGATTTCCAAAACTGAAGAAGCTACAAGATCAAGCTACAGTTTCAGATCCGGAAGACCTTTTTTGAGTCCTTAATGTATCTTATACATATTAGACCGGATTTTATCATGTAGTGAATGCCCTCATGCAGTTCATGTGTGAACCGAAACATATTCATATGGTTGTTATTAAACCTTTTCTGAGATGTGTTCAAGAGACTATAGCCTATGGCCTTAGATACACTTCAGTGGAGGTGTAATGCTTTATGGTTATACATATTCAGATTGGATGGGCAGTACAGTGGACCGGAAGAGTACTTCCGGATATTGTTTTAGCTTGGGTACAACTATGTTCTCCTGGTCCAGCAAGAAACAGGGCTCAATAGCCCAGAGCACTGTAGAGGCAGAATACTTTGTTGTAAGTGATGCTAGTATAGAAGCAGCGTGGCTCAGAAAGCCACTCTCAGATTTGTTCAATGTTGAGTTGGAATGCACAGTAATCCACTGTGATAAACAGAGTTGTGTAAAGCTCTCCGTGATTCCTGTGTTTTTATGACAAAACACATTGAGATGAGATATCACTATGTTCGAGACATAGTACAGAAGAACATTCTCAGTATTCAGTATGTTCCGACGRCAGAACAGACCACAGATATTTTGACCAAGTCACTGTCCTTAACAAAGTTTGTGTACTTTCGAGACAAACTTGGTGTTGTTGAGAATGTCTCTCTTGCTGAGAGGGAGTGTTGAATTTAATGCAGCTGCAAGAGCCATTCTCCTGGAGGATGGCATAAGACCCTAGTTGTGGMCTAGGGCCCCCAGTACACTCCTGGGGTTCTTTGTCTGGAACCAAGCAGTTAGAGCCATGGAAAAAGACCCTTGTGAGGGCCCCCAATAGATAATTGGGATTCTAGGTTTGGGACCAAGCAGTAAAGACCCTAGATGTATTCTAGGGCCCCTGGATATGTTACAGAGAATCCTTGCCCTGAACTTGGATTGATCCTTGTATGTGTTCCTTGGTGGTTGATATAAGTCCCTAGAAGTGTCTAGGGGCCCTGGATGTGTTCCAGGGTACCCATGCCTAAAGCATGGGTTGATCCTTGCTCTTGTACCTTGATGGATAAGACCTCAGATGTGTTTTGGGGCAACCTGGTCTTTGATCAGGTAGATCTTGGTGTAATACCAAGATGTGTTGGTGTGTGATCCTCGTCCTCTCTCCCAGGATGGTCCACAGGATCTAGGAAAAACTATGAAGATGAGCATGACCACATTGTCTGATGTACCCCTTATGCAGTGATGATAAAGTTAATTGGTCACCTTGAGAATCATATGGACATGTGTTGCCACTAAGAAAACCCCTTTGCCCTTTCATAACCCCTTGTTTGTTCTTCACCCTTTGGTTTTTGAGTTAGGGTTTGAGTAGGGTTTGTATTTTTGTTTTTAGGGCTTAATAAGATTAAAATAAAAATATTAATTAATATTTGGTATGACATATTAAATTAATATTTATATTAATTAATATGTCATTATATTAATTATTATTCTATTAACCTAAGCCCTAGCCTAAGACTATAAATAAAACCCTTTCCCTCTCTATTCCTACACTCACTCACTCTCTCCTATGCTATGTGGCGGATTGCTCTGAGATTTCATTCTAAGGACTGTGGCCTCCCTTGACTGGTCAGTTCGGTTTCATTCTGGGTGTTGGAAAGTGATTGCATTGAGGGTTTGACTAGATGCTGTGTTGAGGGTTGTCTCTCTTCTGAGTTGCTTGTTGATGCCACATCCATCCTTCATCTGTTCTGCCCTATTCTAAGCTGCCCCCACCCTTAAGTCTGCCAGCCTTCAAGCAGTTGGCCCTCTTCTAAGTGGCGGATCCTATTCTAGAGGTTGTCATCCCTTTTTTTGATTAGATATGGAACCTATGATGGTTGCGGCCTTCATGCTGAGTTGCTAGCCCCTTACAGTAGGCAGTCGTCTACCTTTTGGACAGATCTGGAACTTCCAGGCTTTCTCTCTCTTGCTGTCACACTTTTCTTCATGCAGATTACTCATTGTGTGTGGCTGGGATAAGGAGTTACTTCCAGAAATTTCAGTTTGGCGTTTGCTGTCTTTTTATTGTGGTTTTTCTATGGTGGCAATAACAGTCCTATATTTTGTTCTATAGAGATCTAAGCCTTAGTGGTTGATCTATTAATCCAATACTATATCTGAGCATAACTTCAGAGGCTTAGCATTTCACATGTGTGTCAAGCTTTTCTTCATTACACAGAAGTAATCTTTAGAGGTAAGTTGCAGTTCACTTCAGTTTGATCTATGTGTTTAGAATGTTCTAGATCTATAATTATTCTTGGTTCAGAGATCTATTAGTTTGTATTACTCAGAAACATTTGTTTAGATCTAACTGTTCTGCATACTCAGAAATATTGTTTAGTTCAAATCTAACTGTTCTGCATACTGAGAAATATTTTTATTGTTTAGATCTAACTATTCTGCATACTCAGAAATATTGTTTAGTTCAGATCTAACTGTTCTGCATACTCAGAAATATTTTTATAGTTCAGATCTAACTGCTTTACATACTCATAAATATTTCTATAGTTCAGATCTAACTGTAGTGTTTTAGATCTACTGTGTTCTTGCTGATCTAGCTAACAGAAATTTTAAAGGATATATTTTCTGTTCTCTTTCTATTTCTAACAAGAAGAAGGAGTCGGCAAAGAAGTTCCTAGGTGTAGTGTACTAAGGCCACTGGAGTAAGGACCAAGAAAGCAGAGTACAAGCATAGAAGCACAAATATTTACAAGGTTACGGACAAATTGAACTAACACAAAATATCAACATAAGATGAAATAGCATAGAACAACTTTAATATTTTACACATGATGAGAATAAAATTTTAAGTCCTACACTAAAGTACTTATCGCTCTTAGACTAGATTTCCTTAATCATGCATAAGTTATTTGTACTTAAACTCCTTGACATTTTGTCTGTACCTATAAAGTCACCCAAGTGAGAGTAGGCTTCAAAAAAAATTGGTGAATGCATGTTGTAGTTAAATATTATGTCCCCATAAGTGGTATTGGTGGTGCCTACATGCTACGTTATCTAGATTGATTGTAATTACCCAAATGACCAATAGCCATCTTTTACAGTTAATAATATAGCTAAGGAATAGAAAAACAATTGAAATATCAAACAATGGGAAGCTTGACCCGACATGTAAGATGGATGTTGCATCAAAATGAAAAAGCTTCGGAATTCTCGACAAAGAAAACAGTATTGCTACACAGAATGAGTTCATGAGGACTAAGATATCCAAGCAAATAATTTTATGGCCTTTACCATTATGCAATAGAATCATCCTTCTTCTTCCTCAGATTTGTTGTTTTGCACCGCAACCACCTCAACTTGATGGGGAGATCCACCTGAAATAGATGTTGTAACTTGTAATCAGGCACATATGTGATATTAAGGCATTCGATTGGAGCCCATGAAAATTAAACAGTAAAAACAGCAGTACATGACAGGAACACAGGCGCAGTGCAGCATATATGTATATCACATCAAAACAGTCTAGACCCTTAACTCTAGGAAGCCCATTGCTCTCTAAGATATGGAAATGTTAGATGTGATTTAAAGCATGGTTGCATCAAAACATGGTGAAGCATCGCTGTAGGCATTATGCCGAGTTCTAATCAAGTCAACCCTAAAAAGTGAGAACATATTAAAGTTCATAACAATTAAACATGGATTAGTTTCAAAATAGTAAATACCTAGATTAGACATCTAAGAAATCATATAACCTGGGCACATCCCAATGCTCTCTAGTCAGCTTTCGCATATATGATCTTTGAATATTTTTTAGTGCAGCGCTTGTTGGATAACTGATCTATCTATATTTGTCAATTGGGTCTAGTTTGGGTGGTTGGGAGGAATGGTGTTATCCTCCCACTCAAGTTCAATTCCCACAAAGTGACATGTTTGAGCTCTTAAATGAGTATATTGAGGCGCTGGCAAGGTACCAGCAATATCACTCTCGCTTTTGAACTTAGAGGGTGAGACCTAATCCAAAATTTTAAAATCAATTGGGTTTAGCTCAGGTGGTTGGGAGGAATGATGGTTATCCTCCCCACCCAAGTTCAATTCCCACTAGTGACATGTTGAGCTCTTAACGAGTATATTAGTGTAATGGCTTTGAGCCCTGTTGTTGATAGGCCTTGTGCCCTAAAGATTCTAGGGTTTACTCTGGATACCATCCTCGAAACAAAAGGAAATACTGATCCATCTATATTCATTCACCAAGTTATTCATCTGCTCTGTTCCTACCCTAGACATTGCCTACCGTTACAATTTTACCAGATTAAGTGTTACTCTACATTTCACATCCACGTCTGGTGGCCTTTTACAAAGTACCATTTAAATGCAATATTTAAGGCATTAGATTAGAGCCCATGAAAAATTAAACAGTAAAAACAGCAATACATGACAGGAACACGATATTTTCCAAAGGCCAAGAAACTCATGCAGGCGCAATACAGGGTACATGTACATCACACAATATCAGTCCAGACCCTTAACTCTAGCAAGCCCATTGCTCTCTAAGAAATGGAAATGATAGATGTGATTTAAATCATGGTTGCATCGAAATATGGTAAAGCACAGCTGTAGGCATTATACCAAAATCAAGTCAACCCTAAAAAGTGAGAACGTAATAAAATTAGATAAACTGGGCATATCCCAATGCTCTCTAATCAGCTTTCGCATATATAATATTTGCATATTTTTAGTGCAGCGCTTGTTGGATAACTGATCTATTTATATTTCTTTACCAAGTTATCCATCTGATCTGTTTCTACCCTAAGTTATTGCCTAACGTTTCAACTTTCAATTTTACCAGATGAAGTTTTACTCTTGCATTTCACATCAGCTTCTGGTGGCCTTTTACAAAATACCTTTTAAATGTGATATTTAAGGCATTAGATTAGAGCCCATGAAAAATTAAACAGTAAAAACAGCAATACAAGACAGGAACGCAATATTTTCCAAAGGCAAAGAAACTCGTGCAGGCGCAGTTCAGGGTACATGTATATCACACCAAATCAGTCTAGACCCTTAACTCTAGCAAGCCCATTGCTCTCTAAGATATGGAAATGATAGATGTGATTTAAAGCATGGTTGCATCGAAACATGGTAAAGCATCGCTGTAGGCATTATCCCAAGTTCCAATCAAGTCAACCCTAAAAAGTGAGAAAGTATTAAAATTCATAGCAATTAAGTATGCATTAGTTTCAAAATACCAAGATTAGACATCTAAGAAATTATATAACCTGGGCACATCCCAATGCCTAGTCAGCTTTCGCATATATGATCTTTGCATATTTTTTATGCATTGTTGGATAACTGATCTATCTATATTCCTTTACCAAGGTATTTACCTGATTTGTTTCTACCCTAGTTATTGCCTACCGTTTCAATTTTACCAGATTAAGTTTTACTCACATCAGCGTCTGGTGGCCTTCTACAAAATGCCTTTTTAATTTCTATTTAAATCAGCGCATTGATTTCTTGGGAAATCCCACAAACTGATTGTAATCACAGAACAAAGACTGCAATTCTATTGTATAAAATTAAAATTCCATATAACATTTTTTACAAAGTGTTTTTTAAGTATATTAAAAGGCTAAGGGATGGAAATTGTTATATATTGATTTATGCATGTCATACAATTCCTGGTCCATCCAATTTGCAGAAGAAGAAAGATTTGACCCTGACACCCTTCGATGTAATTTCAGGAAACAAAAATACCTTCAATGAAGTAGGCAGAAGAGGGCCACCCTCTCGACGTAGTAAAAGAGAGGCTCTCCTCCTGCGTCATTGAGTTGTTACTTAACCTACCCAGAAGCTCGACCAAACTCCCATTATTCTTCCTCGGCGGAACCCAATAAGAAGCCCCGGGGAGAAAAGGAAGCCAATCAGGAGCAGCCCTGCGGACGAGAATGCCATGGATGGCATCCTCTAGTCTCTGTATTCCAAACACTTCACTACTATTCTCGCCATTCTCCGCTGCTGAATCCCCCAAATCTACCTCGATCAACTGACTACCGCCTTCTGAATCCTTACGAGATGAACCCCCCGACCTGAATCTTGCGTTTAACAACCTTGAACTCGGACCCTGCGCATAATTACCACGGTTGCTCATTTTTAGAGCTGTTTGCGACAACCTCTGGGCCATCACCATGATATAATATGTACGCCAAAGGCAATTGTTTTCCTAATTGCTTCAAGCAGAACGAACGCAGGAAGGAAAGAGATATAACAACGCTTTTCAGTTCAAGAATTCCAAATGTCCTCTCTCGCTATTTTATATTGTGATGCGCCGCACCTCTGATCTGGAAAAAGGCATCCCTCGATTAGGAGATAAGTATTAAAGTAGGATTTTAAATTACATTAATATGTGAGGATTTGCAAGTTGTCCCTCTTTAAAATTAATTAATTGAATGAATGGTAGGGGTGTTCAACTCATTAAAAAAAATAAAGAGAAATTGGAAAATACTTTCCTCATTTTTTTTTTTCAATAAAAAAATTAAAGTAAATCAATTTTTTGTGTTTTATAAATATAAAGCTAAAATAAATTATTTTTTTAGATTTTAGAAATTAAAATTATTCTCAATTATCATCATTGTTAAATTATATATATATAATTAATGGTATGTATGTATAGGTTGTTTGTTAGAGTAAATATGTTTCAAAAGAAAGGGCTTTTACACTCAAAATTGTTTGTTAGAGTTAATATTTTTGGAAAGAAAGTAAGTCAAAGTAAGGGGTGGCAAGGACGCGAATCATTTTTTAGTTCTATGAATAATTAGAAATAATTTATAAGTAGGATTTATGGAATTTCACACATAGTCAAATTGATATTTATGTATTTCTTTGATGTTTATTTTTAGTAAATGTAGATAGAATAAGGACATTGATTTTCATTGAAACTTAAATATAATCATCAATTTAATAACTTCAAAGAAGTCTCATATTGATAGTGAGCTAGCATCTCTAATAGTAAGAATTTAAAAGGAGTTTTCCATATTTCACAAGATTTTTTTCTATCATTTTCTAAGGGAACACAATCGATAAGCCGACGTTCTAGCCAATAAAGCAACCAGGCTTAATGTTGGGGTTCTTTAGAAAAATGGGGGCATATTTTCTCTAGCCATCCCTTAACCTTATTTACTTGTTATTAGCCATGGAGACATGCCATAACTCTAAAAAACAACAAGTGTCACGGTACCTCCACTAACATATGGTATAAAATGAGGGAATGAAATACAAAGGGACTTGTTCACCCATCCCACACATGCAAGACTTTATTTTTTGTTGGCATTTTGAATCCTTTGGTGTATCTTATCAGGGCCCAGATGGGATAATTGTGCACTTTGTGGTTGGTTGAGTAGCATTGTCTAGTGGTGGACTTCTCCAAGGTCGTTTTCCTTCCTAGTAAGGTCTTCTCTCTATTTATGGTCTATGTATTGTAGTTTTCATCCAGTGCAAAAAGTCTTAGTGGTCTTTTGGTACTCTATGATTCCTTTATTCTAGAATCTTGAGGCTTATCTAGTGTTTGGCATTATGGTGTTTCTAGATGTATGTCATTTATATGGTGTTTGGTGTTTTGGAACTCTGAGTGGTGGTGACCTCGAGTTGGTGGTCTCTAGAATTCTGGTGTTTATGTGTTTACTTGGTGACTAGTGTCCTGGATTTTTGGGTGTTGGTGTCATCATCTGTTTTTTGGAATCTAGATCTTTGCCCCTTGTTCACCCTACTTTACCTACCTTAGCCCATCTCTTGGTGGCAGTGACAGTCTAAAAGGAAGAGTCAAGTTACATTTTAGGATTTACAACATTGTTTTCTATTGATTGGAAATCAATCCCCGATTATAAGTTTATAGATGCATAAGAATTTTGTAGGGTGCTCCAAAGACATGAGGAATCTATCAATAGCAATAGAACCTCAATTTTTTCAGTAACCACTAAAGTCCATGAAAATGAGCACCAACACATCTCTGGGAATGTTATGGTCATGAATACCCGGGTCCAACAAAAGTGACAAATCCAAGAGTTGGAGGTAAAATGTTCCATGTTGAGAAATATGGTCTACAACCTTAGCAAATGTTCACATTCAATTGCCTCTAACCATAGAATGTCAGTTGATTCAACTCGGGAAGACCTCAAGGAAGAAGACATCGTCCATCAAATGATGGAGGACATGGATTTGGGCAACTAATATTCTCATCCTTTCAACATTGGACAAGACAAAGCCGCCAATAAACATGTTTTCCATTAGTTTCTATTTTTTGTAAATCAATACTACATTAGGTGTCTTTTTTAGAATATACTAGTAGGAAATTTTGGAAGACTATGGCTAAGGAATAACTTAAAATTTTGTTTTTGGCATACTATGTTTGCCTAGCTTACTCGATATATCATGTCAACTTTCTCTATGTACTCTTTGTTGTTTAGCTTTATTGTAGCCCTTTATAATATATTTTTTCCAAAATCTGTTAAAAAGAAAAAGAAAAGAAGCCAAAGTGGATTATTGTGAAGGTTTGAAATATACATGTTTTTGCACACATGGACACTCCATTCTCTTTGTGTAGTGAACTTATAATTAAGTAGAGTATGAAATGGTCATGGAGGAAGGAGATGCCATGCACATTACATGCCCTAACATAGGAAATCATATGGTTGACTCCAATGATAACTTTGTAATTTTTAGTCTCATGGTCAACAATCAACCCTACCAAAGGAATAAACCATTCTATCAACATGCAAGGCAATTGCAGACATTCCTTCATTAATGGATTACATATGAGTACCATATTACACCTACATTCTTTGATAAACAACAAAATAACACACCAACTAAGACCACGCATAGAAAGTGATTACCTAACCCAATACATGGACAAGGGTTTGTAGAGATATCATTTTGTCCAAACTATGGCCTTGAATAGAAGAAACCAAGAGCTATGTAAAGCATCATTGGCGCATAATTCAAGAAAGTTATCAAAAGACATGAGACGGCCATGTTGTCATCCATTAATTCCTTGATCCAGGTTATATTGAGAACAAAATGAGATACAAAAAAAACTATAACAGAGAACACAAAAATATGAAACCTAACTTATATTAATGAATAAATTAACAGAATATGGTAGAGCACAAATTGGCTAGAATGGTAGTAGCTTATCTTTGAAGAGAAAAAGATGTTGTCTACGCTAATTTGTAAAAAGATATCACAAGAGGCCAAAAGAATGGTATTTTAACGTAAAGCAATAACCCTAACAATCCAAAACCCTAACCCTAAGAGGTGAAGCACCAAAAGGTTTGCAAGCCTCGAGGTGCTTAGTTGATACGCCAACTTCCCAAGGGCACAAGTTTTGCATACAATCTATGTTTGGGACGCACAATAGCTCATTGGAAAGATTTAACTAAGAAGTACAATTTTTGGCAAGGTCGAGGAAGGCCATGGTCGACCTTGGCCCCCAAATGTCCAAAAAACATCATTTAGGGCCTCAAAACGACCTCATAAGTTTAGGACCCGAAAATCATAACAAAAACGGCCAAGATGGAGAACCGTGGTGAGTCAATGGAAGAGATGGGTGGCCACTAATATCCACCTGGATCATTCCTCCCCCCCTAGAAAGAAATGGTCCCCATTGCATCAAGTTTCCTTAGGAGATGGGGAAACTTTTGTTGAATTTGAACCTTGGTGAGCCACTTGCCTTGCTAAAGTAGTTGTCCTACTTTGACAACCCAATAGAGTTGTATATTCTACTAGTGGGTGTCCTTCATTTAGGTGTCCATGATTCGATCCATTGGAGCTTGTGAAATGCATTCGGGATTGCTTTTTGTAGGGGGCAATTGCTCAACCACCTCTGAGGTGTCCAATAGAGGTGGGAAATATGGTCGAAGCAACT
The DNA here is from genome assembly GCA_032191745.1 of Picea mariana. NCBI lineage: Eukaryota > Viridiplantae > Streptophyta > Pinopsida > Pinales > Pinaceae > Picea > Picea mariana. The sequence goes on from JASDQU010588301.1 coordinate 22,516, forward strand.
CTACATTAAATACTAGATGCAAGCCAAGGAAAGTAGGAATACTCAATTAAAAAGCATTGTCACCCACGACCTTGGTGATGGCGTAAGGCTCGTATCGAAATGGTATGAGCTTCCCATGCGGGCCTATGAGGCGCTCTTTCTGCAAATGGAACCATGCCTTGTCACCAACCTAAAATTTGTGAGGAACTTTATGATGGTCATGTCACTGCTTATACTTGGAATTGGCCTTCTCCAAGGTATCATGAACCTATTATTGGAGATGCTTGATCCGTTCAATGAATTTGGTTTCTCTTTCGACCTCGGTCTAAGCATAAGAGGACTTTGTCAGGGAAGTTGGAATGTATAGAGCTACATCAATGGGGGGTAAATGTTGGAACCCCAAGCACACCTGAAAAGGGTTGTGGCCAATGTAGCTATGGAGGGATCTATTCTAGCTATGTTAAACATGTGGGAGGCTCTCATCCCATGTATGTGGATGCTTGGAGTTGTACATGCACAAGATATGTGTAATCATCGTGTTGACCACCTATGTTTTTCCATTTGTTTGGGGATGAAAGACAGTTGATTTGGTCAACTTGGTGTCCATTAGAGAATGTAGGCTAGACCAAAGGGTGATGATGACCCTGTTGTCCCTATCTAAAATGATGATATGTAGTAGCCCAAAACAAACCCAAACATGCACAAAGAATAGTTTAGCAGTGGCCTCGCGTATGATACTCTTTTCAGGGTGTTAAAATGGCCATCTTAGAGAACTAATTGACGACCACAAAAACATGATTGTGGCCATGTTTGGTGGAGGGAAACCCTGACCTGTAATCCACGGATACAAACTCCCAGTTGTTATAGCAAGATTTTCCTCACCCTATGCAAACTTGCTCAGAAGGCCTTTTCCATTTCCCTGTGCAAACTTGAAGCCCCCTTTTGCAGTTTCCARAGCTAAAAATTGTATTTTTCCACATGTACACGCCCTAACAACTATAAAACATGTGTATACACAGGTTGCACCATTACAGCTCGCGTACATCGGGTTTTGTGCCCAAAATTAAAATATGGTGTCGGGTTTCCATGTCACGTCACAAGATCCATGATCCTTAACCTTCCATATACTGGAAACGTTCTGACTCAACGCTTCAATACCATTTGAAGGCTATAAATGGGCCATATCCAAGTTGTGGAGAAGAGGAGAAGAATTCAACTTTGAGAGCAAAGTTACTCTGGAGAAATTATTCACTTCATATTGATTTTGAATCCTTTTGTCCTTTTAAGTCTGAACACATTGTTCAGCCCCCAAGCTCTTCCCTATTTGATGGAGAACCTCATTGTCTCTCTTATATGAGCTTGCCTTTGGTGGAGGATTGAAGTGGTGGAGGCCTAGCTGGAAGGGACTTAGTTTCTTAGTTTCGAACGTGTTGACACAGAAGTTTGTCATTCATACACTTTAGTTGATTACATTTTAATAGAAATATTTTTTTCTTGTCCAATTAATGTCTTGCAAATATTTGAATTGTTATTCCATGGGCGTATTTGTTATGAACATTGATGGATTAAGTTATTGTATGTGTTAACTTTATATATTATCACCATATGCTTGTGTATCTTGGTTGTTGAGGACAAGTTGCAGGTGTATTGCTTTGAGTCAAGTGCTCAACGGTGGACTTCATCGAACGTCTGGACGAGGTAGGCTCTTTATCTTGTCTTGTTAGCATATTTGTTTATATAGCATACTTGAGGTTAGAGTTGATTTCTGCAGTCATTTCTGTCTATTGTGGTTTACCCTATGCCATAGAGTGATTTTCCTTGTAACACCAACGCTTGTCTAGTGTAGGGAGAGCAATGTACAACCCCTGTGTCTTGATGGACAACTTAGCGACAACACAGGCAATGTACGACTTGATGTATTGGATCTATCGAAGCTTAGGCCAATAGAAATGTTTATGAAGTATTGATATTATCTTCTCCACCTGACTGTAATGTGCCTCCCAATTTAGCTTTGCACGCTCACTTGAAGGAACACAAAGATGGTCAAGATAACACAAGAGTGCATCATGGAGGTGGGAGTTTGGAACTTGTTTCCCGACACTTAGGTTCTAATAGGTAGCAACGAAGGCATAGTCATTGTTGTATAATTGTAGCCATCAAGATGTCTCGTTCCCACAGGAGTTAAGAACTATGGTGAGGGCCACAACTGGAGGTCGATTGAGGTATGTGGACCATTTCTGATGGCGGTCATTCTATATCTTTCCATGAGTCTACATGAATTGCAAAGGCTTATGATTAGTGTGAATGGTCATTTCCTTGCCCAAAATGTAATTCTTACACTATCGGCATGCCTTCACAATGGAGTACATCTCTTTTTCATAGGTGGGATGCATACGAACAACATCAGACAATATTTCACTATGGTAGGCAATTGGATGTTTCTCTTGAGTGAGGACGACATTGATATCATATTCAAAGGCATATGTCTCGATCTCAAATGGTTATTGTAAATATGGCAATGTGAAGAGGATTGGTAGAGAACAAAGGTGGTGTTTCAAATCCGAGAATGCTTTCTACTGTGATTTAGACCAAGCAAACTTGGTTTTGGCTCCCCACCTATTCACTTGACTTAAGGGCCAAGATTTACGAGAGAAACTCAACACAAACCCATGGTAGAAGTTGGAGAGGCCCAAGAAGCCGTGAAGCTCTCTTAGAGTCCTTGGGGCTAGCCAATTGTAGATTACTTGGATCTTGGTTGGGTCCACATGCACCCCATGGTCATCCACGGTCTATCCTAAGTATTGGATTCTTTGCATGTTGAATGAACATTTCTTCAGGTTGGCGTATAACTTGTGTTGCCACAGGGTGCTCAGGACCTACTCAATGTGCTACAAGTGTTATGCACGGGTCTGGCTAAAGATGAGGATGTCATCCAAATAGACCACCACAAAAGAGTTTGTGAATGGCCATGAGATATCATCCATCATCCCGATGAATGTCACCAGAGCATTAGTCAATCCAAAAGGAATGACCAACCACTTAAAGAGGCCTTCTTTATATTTGAAGGTTGTCTTCCATACATCAATTGATTCTATCGAAACCTGTCGATAGCCTGACTTCATATCGATCTTGCAAAAGAACTTGGCACCCTTGAGTTGATCAAGAAGATTGTCAATCTGGGGAATCGAGTATCGATTCTTGACAATGATTTTAGTAAGGGCTCTATAATTAATACAGAGCTGACATGTTCCATCCTTCTTCTGCACCAACAAAATTGGGCTCACACGGGGTGAGGAGCTTGGTCGAATGTGGCCCTTATGGATGAGCTCATGAATTCAACACTTTATTTCCTCATTCTCCAAAAGAGAGTGTATGTATATTGGACCATTGGGAAAGGGAGCACTAGGTATCAAATCAATGGGATGTTTGACCTAACAGTGCAAAGGCACCCCTACAGGTGAAGTGAATGGGTCTTTATATTCCTCTACAAGCTTGTCCCCCTGTTTTTGATGTGTAAAGGGACTTTGTGTTAAAATTGTGATGGTCACAATGACCTTTCATTCCCCTCCTAACCAAATCATGAAGAGGACAAAATTTGTAGTACATGAGATTACTTTTCGGCACTTTTTTACCGAGATCAATGAAATTACAGTAGTCAAAACTACCTCAGGTACTCTATAGTGTTAACCCCACAAAGTGATAATGACACTATGGGTCTGGGACTCATAAACAACATGGCATTTCGACATATAAAGTTGTCCTAAAATAACATCACAAACTTCGAGTGGGGCAACATCACACATTATCTCATCTTTGAATGGATTGATGTCATAGGATAGGTGGCACTGTTGGCTTACGCAAAGGTCTCATCCCTAGCTCAACCAACCAATGGTGTATGGTTGGGGGTGTGGCATTGTCAAAAGCTTCAATCTCTTGATGACTTTAGTCGAGATCAGGTTCTTTTGGCTCCAACAATCAATAATGAAATAGGGTTCCCTTCACCCACATCTAGGAATGGAAGAGGTGCTCCCCTTCCTCACGCTCCTCTAACTCGTTGAGTTGGATCTTTGTGGTTACAATGGTAGCACTAGGTTCCACATCAATGATCAACTTTCCCTTATCCTACTTTGAATAAGAGTATGAGTTAGTGTTCGACTCATTTTCTTTAAGCTCAACCAAAAATGACTACTTTGAGTGACATTCATTAGTGTTATGCCAAGGGATTTTGTGGAACTCACACCATTTCCCAATGTCCTTCTTCATATTTTTGTTACCCTTCTTTATCTATCGCTTGGGATGGTTGTCTTGAGGTTGGCCTTCCTTGCTCTGTCCCTTGTTATGTGAGTTATGGCCACCTTTTCCATGCTTCCATTGTTGCGTATTTGCAAACCTGAACTCTCACTTATTTTGTTGCTTAAATTTCTGCTTGATTTTGATAGCATGTCAATAAGTGACTCCTAGTGAGGATATGTCTAATAAATCCATCTCTCTTTGGATGTACATGTGTAGGCCACTACGATACTTAAGAACCAAGTGTTATCGAACTAATCGGTAGGTGCGGACACTAACAGATCTCCCTAGATCCACCTGGATCTAGAACAAAACAGGACAGGACATGACTTTTTCCCTAAGTTTTGACCATTGAATTAACTAGTAGGAAGGAACAAATAACATACCTTTATATCGCTTCCTAGGGTCTCTGTTGCTCCCGCTTCGCTCCGGTGCTCTCGTGAGGTCAAGACCAAGACAACACAAACCAACCAAAGTGAAGACAACACAATATATTCAACAGTCAACTTATGTGTATGATCAATGAATTACACAATAAAGTGAGAATAGCTTTATGGGAAAGGGACATGCCACTGTATCATATTGATTGAAAGTAAAGATTACAACCTGGTAGCCTTGATGTCACAAGCTTCCTTTCAATGGCTCTTGGCTCCAACACACACACTTGCTCAATCCTTGCATGAAGAAGATCAAATCCTC
>JASDQU010588301.1:111422-121936 GCA_032191745.1 Picea mariana
ACATTGTTGTTCATTGTCACACCATGAGATGCTATAGTTGCAGTGGATTTGGCCACAAATCCCAGGATTGTTGGAATACAAGAAGAAAATCCATGATGAGGACTTCATATAGCATGACTAGAAGAATGAATGAAGTGAGGAAGGGAGACATTTTTGAAAATATGGAAGATTAGAGCTCAAGTTCTAAGAAGCAAGAACACCTTCAGAAGTGGGTGAAGAATACTGAACAACTAGAGCAGAATGGAAGCCTTAAGGGAAGCTCAATTGTGTCATCTTCAGAAGCATATGCGGGTTACAGTGGTAACAGTCGCGTACATACACAGGATGAAGTTAAATAGGTCACGTACATACATGAGTTGTCTGTACAGCAAGCCACATATATGTGGTAAGGCCTAGGGAAAAGGGCTATCCACATGGGTTGCAGTTTGATGTGATGGTATAACTTTGTGTTGCAGGTATGACATAGTTTTTTGCAGGTTCTGACATTGTTTTTTGCGGGTCTTCATGATTACATATTGGATTATGTATGGTGATGATATAAAATGAAAGGCTATCTTGGATGCATGGCACTAATCCATGAGTATGGATTGAGGCATTTTCTGTTGAAGAACAATGTTGGTTATGACAGTGAATTTATGGCACTTTTGTTATGAGATATATCATGACGATGCTAGCTAGAAATGCCATTGATCTATTGAGGAACACTTCTAGTACATATTGATCACTTAAGTATTTTCTATAGTGAATAGAGGATTGAGGTTGATGTGTTGGGGTACATGACTGGTACATATTTTGAGTTTCATTGATATATCTTATGATGTATTATTGGAATCTTACTTGTTGGATATCTTGATGCATGCATTTGGCATATGGTTGGACTACATATTGGGACATGTAGTTGGTGAGTTGATGAGGTAATCAGGTTGAGTCATAGCTTGATCTATAGTTGATGCATGATTGGTACACTACTAGTACACTTGGTAGAGCCACCTACTAGCAGTTTGATTGGCACATGTTTTATGGTGGATTTAACATACATGTATGAGGATTCATCTTGTTGTGGTATTGGTGCATGGTTGATGTACTTTCTTGGTACAAGTGGTGATACATGTTGATGTACAGGTTTGGTACACTCATAGATGGTATATGTTTGGATGATAAGTACTTGGCTAAAAGTACACCATTGGTATTACTTGATTAACATATACTTTGGTACATGATACATTAGATGATCTAGTTGAGACACATGATTGATTGAGAAACGTGGTTATGGAACTTGGTTCATGATAGAAGCATATCATGAGTGATATGAAGCACATGGTTGACATGTTGGTAGAGGCATATGGTTGATACATTCCAGTGATGATATCTTATGGCACATTGTATGATGTTTATAGACATGGTTGATGTACATGAATGTTGTGCACAGTGAGCACACGTTTTGGTACAGGATGTACCTGGTTGATATTTTTATTCATGATTTTTTATTTCACTGTTAAAATATATTTTGTGTCATGGTATGGCACGAGCTTTGATGCATGGATAGGTCCAAGGATCGTCATAGAAAGAGTGGTTGATCTATGATCCAGTTGAGCAGTAGCATTTGCAGCAGAAGCATATTGCAGTGGTAGCATATTGTTCATATTGCAGAAAATATAGGGGGAGAAATACCCATAGGGGGAGTCATTCTTCTACCCATGATTCTAGGAGGAGACATTTATCAAATGCATACTTGGTAAAAGATCCCTATATTTGGAGAAAGAGCATAGAGGCATAGTTTCGGGGGGAGAAATGATCATAGGGGAGCATGAGTGATATATCTTCAGCATTACATCAGAGTGATATCCCTTGTTCAAAAAGGGGAGAGATTATTCAAAGGAAGATCAAAGGCATTCAGACAGGGGGAGCAGCCCCAAGGAGAGAATTATGTTCCACGAAATTGCAAGTAGTCAGCGCTCCCCGGTGTATCGTGAAAAGGGACTAACCGCCTCTCGTGGATCCTTGAAGTCTAGCGATGATGAGTTTACCAATCACTTGTGGGTTTTGGTCTAACGAAAGTCGTACTACCGCGAAAATGGTATCAGAGCTAGAGGTCACGAGTTCGATACACACTTGGCTCGCACTGAGGGGCAGATTGTTGCACGAAATTGCAAGTAGTCAATGCTCCCCGTTGTATTGTGAAAAGGGACTAACTGCCTCTCATGGATCCTTGAATTCTAGTGGTGATGAGTTTACCAATCACCTGCAGGTTTTGGTCTAACGGCAGTCGTACTACCACGAAAAGGGTTATGGGCCCACCACGCTTTCATTGTGCAATTATGATATATCGTTGGACATATTGTCATTGATGTCAACAGTCGATGTGATGATCTGTTGTTAATAATGAATTACCACATATGAGATTTTCATTGATGTCAACAGCATATTAGTTAGCAGAAGATGTCAAAATAGTATGTAGATATTAAAAGTGCAAGCTCAGGAGGAGGAGTGAACAGTATGAAGATCAAAGCTCAGAAGGAAAAATGCATTGCACAGTATATTAGAAGAAGAGAACAGTATGAAGAAATTTGTGATTATTTTTTATCATGATAGGATCAACAGTCCTATGATAAAATCAAAGGAGGGTTAGAAAATGAAGAGATCAAAGCTCAGAAGAGATAGCACGAATGAAACTCAGACCAAATCGTTACCATTGATGCATAATCTCCAAATATACGGCAGGGATAAATTATAGAGATCGGAAGCATAATTAAACTACTTGCCAGTTACAATCCCACAATCTGTCTAGATCGTCAGATCTCATAGATTCAAAGATCTATGACTGTGCTTGATCCAACAAACAATGAATTTAAGTCAGATTAAATCATGACCGTCGAATGCACAATCACCAAATCTACGACAAGGATGAATTGTGGAGATTGAAAGGAGAATTAAACATCGCACTTGTTCCAATCCCACAATTAGTCAAGACCATATGATCTTATAGCTTCGAAGATCAATGATTGTGGTTAACTCACCAACAGCACACAACTTCCAATTGTGGAGTTTGGGTGACGAGTTAAATCACTCACAAGTCGTGGTTCTACAATCATCCTTGATCGTGGATCTGCTTCAAGAATATTCACAACCGTTGCATCACTTTTGAGTGGAAGAACAGGATAAGCGGGGAAAAACAATTGAGAATTCGATTATGTGAATTCTCGTCAGCCGTCGGATCACTTTCGAGTGGAAGGACAGGATAAGCTAGCAAAGTTGCATCACAGAAATATCAATCCATCGATATAAGACTCTAATCAACGAACAGCATTTGCTTCGAGTCTAAAGTTACAAGGAGGTTACACTACGGAAAGTCTGAGATTTGAAATTCCCTAAATGCGAATTTTTGTCAGTCATCAGATCAATTCAAAGTGGAAGGACGGGATAAGATAGAACAATTGCATCATTGATAGATTGATCTGTCGATCTAAGTTCATGATCAACGAACAACATTTAGTTCAAATCTAAAGTTGCAAAGAGGTTATGGTCCGGAGAAATATCACGTCAAGAATTCAATTTGAGATTTGAATTACTCGAAGCCCGGAAATCCGAAATGGATAAGGACCATCGGATTTGGAGGACATACAATGACCGTTGGATTAGGTTTGTTGGTCAGCAAACCATGTCAGCAAGGACACACATCAAACCACGTCTACAAGGACATATGGTAAACCACGTCAGCAAAGACAAGTGACAAACCACGTCAACAGACCACGTCGGCAAATACACATGGCATAATCAAATGATGGCAAGTGTCAAAGATGAAATTGGCTCATGCCATGTCAACAACTGACGTAAGCAAGTTATGTCACTCTGGAATATTTTCTTCGAGAGTTTCACCACGAACGAATGTCAAAAATCCCGAAGGACGAAAGTCCAAATTCGCTATCAGTCGTCAATCTGAGATACCCTTCGAATACTATCCTGGCCGTTAGATCAAGGAGATGAACATGTGTCACAACGGGATATCTACGTTGACATCAGCAAGAAATTTTGTCATATCATGTCAGCAGTCGACGTTATCAAGGATACATTTCACAGTCAAACAATGACAAGTGTCAAGTTGAAATCATCATTTCAGCTACGTGGAAATCACAAATTCGAGTGACACGTGGCAGCTACTAGGCTCATGACACATCATCAAGTGACATAAGTAAGTGACATCACTCTGGAGGAAAGAATGGGTTTGAGATTTGAAATATCCAAAGTCCGGAGACCCGAAGGAGATCTCGACCGTTGATCCGAAAGGGACACACATCAATGGATTGACAACTCTGGAAGATTGACGTACGGAGGATAGAAGGAGTTGAGATTTGAAATCTCTGAAGTCTGGAGACCCAAAGGAGATCTCAACCGTCGATCTTATGTTGGATGTATTCTCAACCATTGATCAAAATACAGTGGAAGGATAGCGTAAGCATAATAGCCGAAATCCCAAAGTAATTAGTGGCCATCCATATCACTACTTGATTAAGTCATGGCCATCAGATTAAGCGATGTAAGGATCGAATACGACCATTGATCCGGTTCCGTGATATAATGAGAACTGTCCGATCTGTTCAGAAAAATATCCTTATGTAGATTTGAAAGGTTACGAAGTCTCAAAGACCTGGAGGGCGAAGACCCGAAGTCCCGAAAATCGTCCATCTCATCGGAGATTGAATCGTGGTCTTTGAATTGATAAGCGCTTAAATGCTCATCTCACCTCACGTGAGGTCACCGCCATTGGTCATATGGTAAAGAGACTTAAAGGGAAGAATGTAATGCATCGCTTAACTTTATAAGCTTTTGGTTTACGCCTATGATCATATGAGCATGGTTTGAAGGAAGCGTCGATCTCTGTTATCACAGAGACGAAGGAAATCTATCCATCCTGTGATCAATTTATGAAAGAAAAGGGGATGTCGGATTTAACGATGAATACCCAAAACGATGATCCCTAGTGGTCCCAAAGTTGTTAATGAACAAGTTGGTTATTGCATAGGTCAGATCAATAACTTAAACAAGTTTTGAGCATAAGAAAGTATAAATACAACCATGATTGGTTCACTTGGAGGTGCGCTTTGTGGAAGAAGTATACAGGTTTGTGGAAAAGATAGGCTCGCTAAGAAAGAGTGGCCTACGGGAAAAATGAAGGGGATACGGACCTGAGGTCTGTGCAAATATCAGAGAGAAGAAGTGATATAAGGCGTGAATATCAAAGGAAAGATGAAGTGAAGAAGGCGCGGATATCAGAGGAAAGATAAATCGAAGAAGACGCGAATTTCAGACAGAGGATGAAGTGTCATGATGAGCGTTGATTGTATACCTCTAATTATAAAATAGAATTAATTCACTAATGAATCACTACTACTAGAGTTGGTTGAAATCTAGTTGGATAGATTGTTTTCTATCAACAAGCTGGGTCTTGCAGCAAGTTGGGTCTTGCAGCAAGCTAGGTCTTGCAGCAAGTTGGATCTTGCAGCAAGTTGGGTCTTGCCTGAGAGTTGGTTCTCTCCCAGGAGTTGGTGCTCCTTACTTCAGTTGGTGTTGAAACAAATTAGTTGGTGCTGGGAAAATACTTATTATTATATTCACATATATTCATATAAATTATATACAAACATCTGGTATCTTATGTGTCCATTGTGATTATGATTTGATTGTTCTTAATCTATTCAGATATGTTTTAACTCCTAACTTGTAAGAAGAAGAAAAGTTAGAAAATTCCACACACTAATTCACCCCCCCCTCTTAGTGTGGGAAGTGTGTTCAACAATTGGTATCAGAGCCAGGTTCCTTCAAAACACAGTTTAAACACTGGAAGGTAGATCCTGAAGAAATGGGTGGAGAGATGGCTCTCTCCGCAATTGAAGCTCCTTTATTTGATGGAACATATTATTCCTCATGGAGAGAAAATATGAAACAGTATTTGAAGTCAAAAGGATCTGAAGTTTGGAATTCAGTAGTAAGCAAGCCATGGGATTTAACTACATCAAAGAATCTATCCAAGATTACAGTCCAAAGAATAGCAAGGAAGAACAATGAAGTGGCATTGAAGATTATTCTCAATGGATTATCAGATACAGTCAAGACAAGCATAGGACTATGCACATCCGCCAAGGACTTATGGCTGAAGTATCAAATCAAAAGTGAAGAAACAGAAGACATTCCTATCAAGGATGAATATGAAGACTCGTCCATCAATAAAGGTAAAGACTCTCCACAATATTTCGATTGCAATAATGTTGATATTTAATCCTCCCCTGCAAATAAAGAAGAAGACTCAGATACAATAACAGAATGTTTTGTTAGCATTTATCTCATGGAAGAAGTAGAAGAAGAAATATCAAAGGACAAACAAAAGGTTGATTGGAGTCTCTATGAACACTGCTATGATCATAATGATTCAGACTATAGCTATCTTCATGACTACTCTAAATAATTTCTTGAAAAGAGTCAAAATCATATCATGGAAATAAAGGAAATGCTCAAGGACAATGAAAAGATAATATATGAGCAGGATAATCAGTTAGAAGAAAATGAAGAGGAGATCGAGAAGATGAAGAAATAAATCAGTCAATTAAATAAAAGAAGAAGTAAGATGGGGAGCTTAGCAATCAAAGGCATATCCTGGAAATAAAAGAAAATCTCAAAGACAATGAAGAAACCAGATATGAGCAAAAGATTCAGTTAGAAAACAAAGAAGAAGATATCAAAAGATTGAAAACAAAAGTTGTTGATCTAACAAAAGAAAAGGAAGAGGAGATCAAGAGACTGAAAAATGAAATTAGTCAAGCAAAGGAAGAGGAGACTGAGAAACTGAAAAATGAAATCAGTCAAGCAAAGGAAGAAGAGATTGAGAAACTGAAAAATGAAATCAGTCAAGCAAGGAAGAGGAGATCGAGAGACTGAAAAATGAAATCAGTCAAGCAAAAGAAGAAAAGAAGGAAGATGATGAACCAATCAAAAGCCTTGCAGATCTAAAAGAACTAAGGGAAAGATATGTCAATCTTAAAATCTAACTTGAAGAAGCCAAAAGAAGGGAGGAGGTAGTGAGGAACCAGTTGGACAAAAAGGAAGAATCATGTCATGAGATGGAAGCAGAAGTTGTGGATCTTCGAAAGAAGGTTGAGAAGTCAGACACCCAAATCAAGTTCTTGAACATCTCTATGACCCTGGATGAGATATTGGATAGTCATAGATCAACAAATGACAAATCCAGTCTTGGATACAACAAGGAAGATATCAGTACTCCTAAAAGGTCTAATGCAGGTCCTTCATTTGTAAAAGGTGAAAACAGGTCTGACACAGTTCCTTCAGTTGTAAAGGATGAAAACATGTTTGACACGGGTCCTTCATTTGTAAAGGATGAAGATAGATCTGAAATAGATTTTTCATTTGTAAAAAGTGAAAGCATGTATGACTCAGGTTCTTCACATCCAAAGAATAAAATCAACACTACAAAATTTAGAAGATCATATCAAGGAAGACATCCAAAAGCTATTCATATACCTCAAAGCAAGTTTAGAAGAGAGACACCTTCATGGATGAATCAAAGAAGGTATGAAAGTGTTTTTAACGGTTATTGTTTTTCTTCCAATGAATATGTTCATAAAGCCTTGGATTGTAGGCATCATGAAAGAAAACAAGTTGGTAGGTTCAACAACAATATAAGATGTTGGAACTGCAATCATGTTGGACATATTGTTGCACATTGTTACACTATGAGATGTTATAGTTGTGGTGGATATGGCCACAAAGTATATAACTGTTGGAACTCAAGAAAACAATCAATGAGAAATGCTTCATACAGTACGACAAAAGGAGTAAATGGAACATGGAAGAAAAATGAAGTTGCAGTAATAGAAGATCATAGAACAAAATTCAAGAAACCAGGACACTCACAGATGTGGATAGCAAAGACTGAACAAGTGAACAGGAGTGAAGTTGATTGCTGCAAAAAGAATTGCAGTCATGTGACAAACATAGTATAAATTTGTCTTAGACAAATCTAGAGAAATGTACAGTAAAGAAGCATATTGGATAAAGACAAATACATCTGGTTAGAGATCGATGAGAATCAATGGGTATATCCAAGAGTTGTTTTAATAAGATGAGATACAATTGTGCATTGTTCCAGTAGGATAGAGGCATCTGTAGAAGCAACATTCTGATGTACAAAATGAGGTACATTACATCCTGTAGAGATAACAAGAGGAGAAACCCTGTCAAAAAAAAGATACCCTTTTAGAAACAAAGGGGGAGAACAATCAATAAAAAAAAAAACTCAAGGGAAGTTTTGGTTAGTAAATAATAAAGTAATTAGATTAAGTCTTGAAAAGACTCCATCACTACAAAAATTTGTATCAAGAAGAGTACTCATTTGAAACACAAAAATCCAAAACAACTGATATAAGATGTTAGTTAACAGGGGAAGAAACCTTGTCAGAAAGAACTACCTTTTCAGAAAAAAAAAAGGGGGGGGAGAGTAGTCAGAAGTAGAGAGAGAGCATACTGACAGGGAGAGTCATTCAGTTATGGCAGGTAGAACATGATTTCAGGAAGAATTACCCAATCTCAGATTCTGGTCAGTAACATACAGAACTTTACTACAAGAGGAAAACCCCTTTGCCATTGATGTCAAATGGGGAGAGAAACTTCATAAGAGGAAAGCATCATCACAGGGGGAGTTTTGTATATGAAGTTAGTGTGTTTCCCTCAATGACAAAGGGGGAGATTGTTGGACATATTTCCATTGATGTCAACACTCGATGTGATGATCTGTTGTTAATAATGAATTACCACAGATGAGATCACCATTGATGTCAACAGCATATCAGTTAGTAGAATATGTCAAAATAGTATGCAGAGATCAAAAGCGCAAGCTCGGGAGGAGGAGAGAATAGTATGATGATCAAAGCTCAGAAGGAAAAGTGCATTTCACAGTATATCAGAAGAAGTGAAAAGTATGAAGAAATTTGTGATTATTTTTTATCACGATAGGATCAACAACCCTATGATAAAATCTCAAGAGGGTTAGCAAACACGGATATCAAATCTCAGAAGAGATGGCACGAATGAAACTCAAACTAAATCATGATTGTTTATGCGCAATCGTCAAATCTACGGCAGGGATAAATTGTGGAGATCGAAAGCAGAATTAAACTACTCACCAATTACAATACCGTAATCTGTCTGGATCGTCAAATCTCATAGCTTTAAAGATCTATGACTGTGGTCGATCCAACAAACAATGAGTTTAATTCAGATTAAATTATGACCGTCAAATGCACAATTGCCAAATCTACAACAGGGATGAATTGTGGAGATTGAAAGGAGAATTAAACATCGTTCTTGTTCCAATCCCACAATTAGTCGGGACCGTCTGATCTTATAGCTTCGAAGATCAACGATTATGGTTAACTCACCAACAACGCACAAATTATAATTGTGGAGTTTGGGTGACGAGTTAAATCACTTGTAATTTGTGGTTCCACAATCATCCTTGATCGTGGATCTGCTTCAAGAATCTTCACAACCGTTGGATCACTTTTGAGCGGAAGGATAGGATAAGCAGGGCAAAACGATTGAGAATTCGATTATGCGAATTCTCGTCAGTCATCAGATCACTTTCGAGTGGAAGGATAGGATAAGCTAGTAAAGTTGCATCGCAGAAAGATCAAGCTGTCGATCTAAGACCCTGATCAACGAACAACATTCGCTTCGGGTCTAAAGTTACGAGGAGGTTACGCTCTGGAAAGTCTGAGATTTGAAATTCCTGAAATGTGAATTTTCGTCAACCGTCGGATCAGTTCAAGGTGGAAGGATAGGATAAGCTAGAAGAACTGCATCAATGATAGATCGAGTCATCGATCTAAGTTCATGATCGACGAACAACATTTAGTTCGGATCTAAAGTTGCGAAGAGGTTACGCTCCGGAGAAATCTCACGTCAAGAATTCAATTTGAGATTTGAATTACCTGAAGCCCAAAAATCTGAAATGGATAAGGACCATTGGATTTGGAGGACATACAATGATTGTTGGATCAGGGTTGTTGGTTAGCAAACCACGTCAGCAATGACACACAACAAACCACGTCAGCAAGGACACGCAGCAGACCACATCTACAAGTACATGTGGCAGATCACGTCAGCAAAGACATGTGACAAACCACGTCGAAAAATACACATGGAATAATCAGATGATGAAAAGTTTCAAAGAGGAAATCGGCTCGTGCCATGTCAACAAGTGACATAAGCAAGTTACGTCACTTCGGTATATTTTCTTTGGGAGTTTTACCATGAATGAATGTCAAAAGTCCCAAAGTCTTTAAGGATGAAGGTTCGAAGTCACTCTCAGTCGTCAATCTGAGATAGCCTTCGGATACTATCCTGACTGTTAGATCAAGCAGATGAACATGTGTCACATCAGGAGATCTACGTCGACGTTAGCAAGAAAAATTGGTAGACCACGTCAGTATTCTACGTCATCAAGG
>JASDQU010588302.1:26106-36618 GCA_032191745.1 Picea mariana
TTTTGGCGATGGAAGTCACTCCTGGATTGATAATAGGAGAAGAGCTCGACGCCCATCAGTTTTATTTCACGGTTGTTCATAGATGGGTGATCGAATGGAGGGAAACTCAAAACAATAGCGTTCCAACTCTGAAACTAGGCCAGTTATGCATGAGCAAGTGAGGTCTTGCATAAACTTCAGACAATGAGCTATAGTAAAGGGTGAACAGGCGGAAGACTTGTACAAGAGAAAAGCAGAAGTCTGTTATAAACAATAGGTTTCTAACAGACAAAGGAAGAAGATGTCCAAATGCAATACCATCTTACATTCAAACACAAAGCTAGAGAATGCAGTAATGCAACAATAAATCTTTTATCATAACATAACCGCAATAACTCGTGTGACTCAGTCAATCACGAACTCTCTTAGCATGAGACGAAAATTAGATGGAGTAAGAAGAACTTTCTATCATAAAAAAAGAAATCTCATATACAGATGCATAAGCTGAAAGCTAGAATAGCTATTTAAACATTACAGTAGGGAGCTCTGCTCAACCATCGATGCTTACAAAAATGGAGAAAACGCCTACATATACTCAAAACAAAACACAGCAGTGAAAACAAGATAGTGCATTAATAACATTGCGTCTGCATGTCTTCTGACAGTCTACACATGCAAACTGGATGATCGTGCGCCCATGACAAACACCATCTTAACTGTGCGTGGCTCCAGCAAGGGGAGTAGCTGAGCCATTAAGTGTCGAGCTAGCGTGTTCATACTTCCTTCGCTAGTTGCGGACTCGGACATGGCTTCTCTGGAAAAATGGGCACACAGGACCCCCTTGAGTAGACCACTTGCTAGACCCTCCATACCTTGAAATTAATGATTGAGGCGAGGCCTCAACCACCCTCTCTTTTCTTCATTCATTCCTGGAAGCTACCAAGAAATAAATCATGTCGAATCGGCGCCTGGAGAAGGTAGTGCTTCCTCCCTTTGAGTCTGTATTCAGTGCCTTTGGCTTCCCAGTACAACCCCTTCTACTCCCCAGGGTGACCACAAGCTGTGACTCTACGCCAATCTACCAGAGTGTTGTCGACGTTCACGGATATGAAAGGGCTAACCTTTACTGATTGAAATCATGATGAGCGATATGCTGAAATGGCTCGATCTGGCACCACATGTCCCTCTATATCCGGTGGTTCTTAAGTCTCCCGGCAATACCGTGGGCCCCGGTCTAGGATTTTCTTGGCACCTCGCACATTGGAAAATAACGGAGCTGCTCTTTGCGTGTTGGAGTCACAATGGGTGAAGCGCTGAGATGGCTCTATTTGCCGCCAGATGTCCCCTCTGTATGGATGGCTGAAAACACTTCGTGAGATCGTTGGCCCCAGTTTCTATGCTTTTGGTGCTCGCAGATATCAAGGAGCTGATCCTTGCTGATCGAAATTGTGATGCGCGATATGCCGACACGGCTCAATCTGTTACCACGTGTCTCTTTGAGATCTGACAGTCTTGAACTCGCCTGACGCTGCTGTGGGCCTAGGTCCGGGCCTTTCCCGGCATCTCGTGCATCATAACATAATGGAGCTTCCTTTTGCGCCTTAGAGTCACGAGAGGTGAAATGTCGAGATGGCTCAGTTTACCGCCAGGTGTCCCTCAGGATGAGTGGCTGTCATCCATTCCTGATCGTGCTATGGGCACTATCTAATGTGTTAACCTTGGCGCAGCTTTTCCAATCACAATTTCCTGCCCACCACTGATCTGATTCCTTGGATGCATCCTGAACATTGACATCAGAGTGCTCGCTCGCTTGACTTGGGCCTGAAATAGATTTCTTCTGTGTGCTGTGCTTGGGTAGTTATCGCACAATCCTGCAAATCTGAATGCTCTTGAACCCAAGACCATAATTATTGCTAACATTAGGCTCCATGGGGGATATGGTCATCCCTGCGATGCTCTAAAAATTTATTCCGCAGCTTCAGTGCCTTGTTGTTGAGCTATGGAGTTAGGCTCAAAACATCCCGCTGCTGAAAATACAAGCCGAAAAATAAAAGAAACAATAAAGATACATGCTCAAAGGAGCTTATTTATATACAACCCTAAACTAATAAAATATTTTACATGGGCTAGGTGAAAGAAAAATTCCACCATATCCATTCAAGCAGCTTCCTAGATAGAAGCTCCTTCCTTCTGTCGATGATAACCAACAAATAGTGTAGCCATGACAGCAGAGCGGCTACACTCTTCAACTTCTTCTCACAGGGTGAAGTTGATATGGAATAGGGCGGCTCCAAGGAACAAAGGATATGCCACTCCATGTATTCGCTGATAGGGTCATAGAATGAGTGGTGAATTTCAAAAAATTGGTGACAGGCAGCCTCCTCTGCTACAGAGTTGCTCACATGCAGCCGAATATCTCTGATAAGCACAGGTGGGTGAATAAATGAAGTGGGCTCACTAATCTCGGGTGGTGGCTGGTTACTGACTGGTTCTGAACAAAGGGTAGACTACTCCTCTGGTTCTTTTTCCTCTTCCAGATAATCATCAAAGTCGGGAGGGAACATAGCTTCTCCAACTTGCAGAAGTGGAACTATCCCCCGCTCCTATGTTTTGACCTCGAATGTAAACACATCATGGGAGATCTCGTGAAGTAAAAGGGAACAATCCTCTTCCACAACTACCACTTCATCGTTTTGATCTGATACAACAAGCTCATCGGGGGTAGATGTTAATGCACTTACAAAATCTTCAATCATCTCCTCAAAAGAGATGCTCAAATCATCTACCTTGAAGACTAGAAAACTCTCTCCATTGCCTTCAGATTCAAACCTTGCATGTTGGGCAGTGAGAGATTTCACCTGTTCTATCAGCTCGCTCAGAGCATGTTCTTCCCCCAGTCTTCTATCCTTACAACCCTCATCAGACATGATCATATCTAGGAGGATTTCTTCTTCTTGGCTCTCCCATGGGTTAGATTCATAATGACCATAAATAGGACCCATGGGAAAGATTTTTCCATAATCACCCTCAGTAGAGCTACTAAGGGCCTCTGCTTCAAAGGATGGGAAATCCTTAGCACATTGTTCAGCTTCCCACCTATCAAATTTGGCAGTGACAGATTTTATTAGTTCCATAACTCCACCTAAAGTGTCTTCTTCCTCCCTGGGATCTTTATAATCATTCATTGGATAGATACCAAACTCATCTTCTTCAAAGGATGGAAAATCCTCTGCACATCGCTTAGCCCCCCACCTATCCAGCTGGGCAGAGAGAGATTTTATCAATTCCATAACTTCGCCCGAAGCAGACGAATGGGGAGGAGAAATGACTGATTCCTGATCCAGGTCATTAGGATCATCCTCGTAGCCTTCATAAAAGATGGCTCTATCTTGTATACATTTGTTGTAGTATCCCTCACAACAGTTATGAAAAATCAACTCAAAGGGATACAACTTTTGACAGTAAGTGGTGAAAGCTGCAAGGAATTCTACGAGTGAAGAAATGCTAGCAGGGGGTAAAGAATGATACCATTTACAAGAATCCCCTGCTAACGAGAACATGAACATTTTCAATAATACATCCTCATGATGTATCTCCCACTGATGCATGAGTTCATGAAACTCACTGAGGTGCTGAGTAGGGTTGTCCTCTTCACATTTTCCAAATATGGGCAAATAATCACCCCATTCATCCAGAGAGGGGACAACATTAGGAAAACCAAGAATAGCAAAAAATTAAAAGGAGAAAACCTGCGAGCAAGGATTTTCTCCATATCAAACAAATGGAGTTGCCAGTCGATCCTTGAACCATGGAGTCGCCAAGTGAAATATGTGCAGCTCTGAATGTGTCTGGTCCTTGTTCACCATCAAAGTCCAGATCCTAACGTTGTTGTTTCCCCAGGAAGCTTCTCAGGCTGAGAAAGCAGCTGCTGAAACCTTCTTGAGAAAGCTCCTTAGGGTCAGCTTTTAGGTGTGCTAATAGTAGCCACAGTTGAAACAACGATGTGGAAACAATGGAGTCACCACAGTGGAGTTGTCAGGTGCACAATAGCAATCTTTAAGGGCTCTCATGTCTGATGCACCTTCAAAATCAGAGGCTCAATGTCGTTCTTCCCAGGGAAAATCTTCAACTTCATCCCCGGCAACGGCGCCAGAAATGTTGGTTATGGAAGTCACTCCTGGATTTCTAACAGGAGCAGAGCCCGACGCCCATCATTTTTATGTCACGGTTGTTCATAGATGGGTGATCAAATGGCAGGAAACTCAAAACAATAGCATTCCAACTCTGAAACTAGGCCAGGTATGCATGAGCAAGTGAGGTCTTGCGTAAACTTCAGATAGTGAGCTGTAGTAAAGGGTGAATAGGCAGAAGAATTGTACAAGAGAAAAGTGGAGGTCTGTTATAAACAGCAGGTTTCTAACAGACTGAGGAAGAAGACATCCAAATGCGATACCATCTTACATTCAAACGCAAAGCCAGAGAATGCAGCAATGCAACAATAAATATTTTATCATAACATAACCGCAATAACTCGCGCGACTCAGTCAATCACGAACTCTCTTAGCATGAGACAAAAATTAGATGGAGTAAGAAGAATTGTCTGTCATAAAACAAGAAATCTCATATACAGATGCATAAGCTGAAAGATAGAATAGTTGTTTAAACATTACAGTAGGGAGCTTTGCTCAACCATCGATGCTTACAAAAATGGTGAAAACGCCTACATATACTCAAAATAAAACAGAGCAGCGAAAACGAGATACTGCATTAATAACATTGCATCTGCATGTCTTCTGACAGTCTGCGCATGCAGACTGGACGATCATGCGCCCATGACAGACGCCATATTAACTGCGCGTGGCTCCAGCAAGGGGAGTAGCTGAGCCATTAAGTGCCAAGCTAGCGTGTTCAGACTTCCTTCGACTAGTCGAGGACTCGGGCATGGCTTTTCTAGAAAAATGGGCACACGAGACCCCTTGAGTAGACCGCTTGCTAGACCCTCCATACCTTGCAATTAATGATTGAGGTGAGGCCTCAACCACCCTCTCTTTTCTTCATTCATTCCTGGCAGCTACCAAGAAGTAAATCACGTCAAATCGGTGCCCGGAGAAGGTAGTTATTCCTCCCTTTGAATTTGAATTCGGCGCCTTTGGCTCCCCAGTATAGCCCCTTCTACTCCCCAGGGTGACCACGGGCTGTGACCCTACACCTATCTACCAGAGTGTTGTCGGCGTTCATGGATATGAAAGGGCTAACCTTTACTGATTGAAATCAAGATGAGCGATATGCCAAAACGGCTCGATCTGGCACCACGTGTCCCTCTATATCCGATCGTTCTTAACTCTCTCGATGATACCGTGGGCCTCGGTCCAGGATTTTCTCAGCACCTCGTGCATCAAAAAACAATGGAGCTACTCTTTGCATGTTGGAGTCGCGATGGACGAAGCACCAAGATGGCTCTATTTTTCACCCGATATCCCCTCTGTATGGAGGGCTGAAAACACTTCGTGAGACCACAGGCCCCAGTTTCTATGCTTTCGGCACTCACGGATATGAAGGGGCTGATCCTTGCTGATCGAAATCGCGATGCGCGATATGCCGAGACGGCTCAATCTGTTGACATGCGTCTCTTTGAGATCTGACGGTATTGAACTCGCCTGACGCTGCCGTGGGCCCGGGTCCAGGAATTTACCATCATCTCGTGCATCGTAACATAACAGAGCTTCCTTTTGTGCCTTAGAGTCGCGAGAGGTGAAACACCGAGATGGCTCAGTTTTCTGCCAGGTGTCCCTTAGGATGAGCGGCTGTCATCCATTCCTGATCGTGCTATGGGCGCTATCTAATGTGTTAACCTTGGCGCAGCTTTGCCAATCAGGATTTCCTACCCACCACTGATCTAATTCCTTGGATGCATCCTGAACATTGACATCAGAGCGCTCGCTCGCTTGACTTGGGCCTGAAACGGATTTCTTCTGTGTGCTGCGCTTGGGCAGTTATCATGCAATCCTGCAAATCTAAATGCTCTCAAACCCAAGACCAGAATTATCGCTAACAGAATCTGTTCTCAAATATTCAAACATATTCAAGTTCAAAATTAGGTCTTCATCATGATCTAACCTTAAATAAGTTTGAGTGTACACCATTTAAGACAATGACAAACTTATCTAGGGATTCTATATAATTCAAAATAATTGAGGAAAGGCTACACTATAAATTTGAGAAAACAAAAATTTGATAAAAGTCAAGAACATACATTTATGAATCATCTTGAATGGACACATCCTTTCCTAATATGGGTTCTTCCTCAATCCCAATATCCCTTCCAAACACACTCTCAGATACTCTCTTCTCCACATTAGCCTATATAACACATTTCAAATTTGAAAATTTGAAAAATTATATTCAAATGATTATATAACACTTTAAATTTAAATGATTTTAAGACGTTAAATGATACCTGTGAACTCCCACCCTCTTCAAACTCTTTCAATGAGAATTGAAACAAGCCAGCCCAAGCACTGGTAGATGGAATAGAGAGCTATGAACGACACAACTAAGAACTAAATCGAGGATTCAATGTGTTCACAATTATACAAAATTAGAAATGTTGTTGAACTCTTATTCAAAAGAGTGGAGATTGAACAACTAATAGAAAAAACATACCCAATTCAATGCATCCAAATTCAAACTTGTTGAATCAAGTCCCCTATCAATTTGATATTCATTTAACATATCTCCAAACCGCAATTAATGGCAAGAAGAACTTGATTATTTCTATAGAGACAAGGATATCTAAATCTAGAAATCAAAGAAAACTATCATAAAATGCGTTAAAATTTTCCGAAATAGATCACATACCAATATGTGATTCAGGTCATCATTCTGAATGACCTTCTTCCAACCATCCTGACAAAATTTTTCATACTCCAAAACTTCTTCTGCTAACATTGTTTCTAACTCTGCATTTGTTTTATCAAAAAATGTGGCCCGAGAATTGGCTTCTACACGCTGACTCTTCATGCCAACATCAACACCATAAAACATAGCTTCCAAATTTTCCCCGATTGTAGTCCTGGCCTCTTTGCCAACTTATGATGTAGCCTGGAACTCTGAAAGTGATGCAAATGCCCCTATTGGGTGAGGTACTAAAGATTGTGGAGGCCTCGACAATGCTACACTTTGATATGCCCCTTTGTGATCATACGTACGTCCTTTACTAGTCCCATAATATTTGTATGGTAGACTAGTATAATCCGGGTACATGTGTAAGAAAAAATCCACAAAAAAATGTCTTGAAAAATAGTTTGGAACCTCATCGTTCCATGACAATTTGCCATATGCTGCCAAAAATATGTTATACAGATGACTGACAAAGTCTGGGTGCTTAAAATATTGCACCTTCAACATTTTCCACTTTGGGCCCTCTTTGAAATTGAACATGGAGATGGCGTCTTCTTTTGAAACTCTATTTTTTACTGTCTCCCATTTATCATGACCCATCACCTCTGACTTTCACTGCCTCATTAGATAGACAAAACTGTCAGTGGTAGGCCCCATCTTCTAATATGCATCCATAAAGTTTTCTAATGAATGCAAAACAATTTGCAAACTTTATTTGCTCTCCTGAGGAAGTTCCAAGACTACCAAAACATTTTCCAGCCTCTTTTTAACACCTAAGCATCCCTCAAGCGTCACAGCTTCTGTATTCTCTTCCTAGAGAAGTTCATCGCCAACTTCTGAAGGATAGGTGGATGTTGGCGTTTAATATTCTATTTCTTCATATCGCGGCCTCCTAAATCCACCTTCACCCTCTGCATCGACATTTGAATCTTTGTGATAGCCACTCTCATTATCTCCCCTTGCTCTAAATTGATTTCCTACACACACATTTGAAAGTAACTTCAATATTTAACCTCAAATAAATTTAAATACAACAAAATTCAATAAAAATAAACAAAATTTAAGAAACTTACCAGAAATATTCTCTTGTCCAGAGCTATTCACTACATTCTCAGGTGTAGGAGTGTTGATGCGCAAACTGTCTAACAAGGCTGCATCTATAACACTGGTTTGAGCAGGTTCTACAGCTGATCTATTTACAGACGCGTTTGAAAATCTCCTCTGACGAGATTGTTGGTGCTCACTCAGAGTCTTAGTTGAAGAAGGAGGTCCCGTTCTTCCTTCTTGAGAATGCCTAGAGTGTTTGGGAGGAATGTTTGGATAATCTCGTGTCGACATCACTCAATATCTATCCACAATGCAGAGTTTATTAAAAAAAATCCAGAGATGTACACAAAAAAGCAATTAAAAACATAGAGATAAATCAAATTTTTAAACAATCAAGCCACAAGGGTACTCGCTCATTAGAAGGTGCAAATACTGGTCATTCAGCCATGAATCAATGAACTAAAAGATAAGTAAGGGGTTCATAGACAAAATGGCATATTCTTATCCTTCACACATCATCCTTGCACAAAAAAACATGGCATTTGAATCTATAGGCCTTTAAACACCGAAGTGACAACCGTCGATTCGGCTCCTGGCCGACTGCTCAGGCACAAACTGATGACTAAAGGGATAAGTGACATAAGACAAAACCACAAAATTTTCATAATAATCAATAAAATCCACACATAGAAGTCATTGAAATCAGAAGTTGGGTTCACCAAGGCAATGCCATTCCACTGAGAGATTTATCATTCACAATCCACATCAAAGAAGAAGACGCAAAAACTAAACATTCACCCATGATTTAATCAACTAAAAGATAAGTAAGGGGTCCATAGACAACATGGTAGATTCTTATCCTTCACTGATCATCCATGGACAAAAAAGAAGGGCATTTGAATCTATAGGACTTTAAACACCAAAGTGACGACCATTGATTCGCCTCCTGGTCGACTGCTCAGGCAAGGACTGATGACTAAAGGGATACGTGATAGAAGATAAAACCACAAACTTTTCACAATAATCAATAAAACCCACACATGGAAGTCATTGAAATTAGAAGCTGGGTTCACCAAGGGACTGCCATTCCACTGAGAAGTTTATCATTCACAATCCACATCAAAGAAGAAGACACAAAAACTAAACATTCAACTATGATTCAATCAACTAAAAGATAAGTAAGGGGTCCATAGACAACATGGAAGATTTGTATCCTTCACTCATCATCCATGCACATAAAAGCAGGGCATTTGAATCTATAGGTCTTTAAACACCGAAGCAACGATTGTCGATTCAGCTCCTGGCCGACTGCTCAGGCAATGACTGATGGCTAAAGGGATAAGGGTTAGAAGATAAAACATCAATCTTTTCAAAATAATCAACAAAACCCACACAAAGAAGTCATTGAAATTAAAAAGTTGGGTTCACTAAGAAAAATCAATTTAGAAAAACAACAAGCAAGTGGATTCATTAAAAGTTGCCTATGGTTGGATCCACCAAAAAATGCATTAGAACATTTCTTTAATATTCCTTAAAAGTTTCCTATGGTTGGATCCACAAAGACCACATATAATGTAATGCATTAGAATCCCCAAAAACAAAGAGTTTAATCTTCATAACCTCACACAAACTTGTTTTAATCACAACGAGGTGAAGGTTTTGGATGAACATGAATTATATGCTTTTAAATTCCCATTAGCATTGTTTAAATGTCAGAGTTTTTATAATAATTCATTTATTGTCATGCTAAATGGTATGGGATTGAGGGTTGTTTGTATTCCTAATATAAATTAAATTAAGATGAGGTGGAGCAAATGTAATTTTACTATATTATATATTTGGATCACTTGAGAGATTTAAGTACAAATTGTTGGATAGTTGTGGATATACTTGAACTAAATACATAATTTTGAAATATTTTATGGTGACCTAAAGTTACATAAAGGGGCCTAATTTTACTATAAACTAAGGGATTTCCACTAAGGGATACATAAAGAGACCTAATTTTACTATTAACTAAGGGATTTCCACTAAGAGATTTATACCTAATTGTTACATAAAGGAACCATATTTCCACTGAGGGATTTCTTAACTATAAACTCCCTAACTCCCTTGCTTGATATAGTTTCCCCATTAAGAGAATGACTAAAACTAGGTACCTAATGTACAGGCACAAGAGACTACTAACATGCAAGAAAATTTGCTACCTATTGCTTAATGGGGGTTGGTATAAATATGCCAATTCTTGGCTAAATCATTTGAGAATGGAGAAGGAGATCACTCTATAGAACATTGATATACCATTAAAAATACTATTAAATAGAAATTCAATGAAATATCAATTTACTTATGAAGAGTTTTTGTTAGCTAGAAGGTAGGGATAAAATGTTATTTCTAACATAAAAGCTCCGATATGATATGGGTTTTCATTAGAAAATGTTTCTACTATGAGTGGATATATCACTAGTGTTAGGTCACATGGCCCTCATAACATTATGATTCCTTGTTTCCTCACATAGTTCCTACCATGTTTAAATTATGCCTGCATATCCAACACAAATCCAATAAGTTGTCAATTTGAAGTTA